>JAPMOQ010032307.1:359728-384200 GCA_026543055.1 Argiope trifasciata | reverse complement strand
AACAATCTGAAAGTAATTTTTACACATGCATTTCATAAATTATTCCTTAAGATTGCATATTCAAAATATGCAAATTAGAGAGAAAAACACCGTGCTCAGCTAAACATCAGCTAAACTCTACTGATGTAACTGAAGCATGATGAAAAGAAGCAAATAAAGTGTAATTATATTACTATTATAATTTTTTACTTTCTAAAAGGGCATTTGGGGTCTGTAGTTCTGCAAAATCCCGTTAATGTCCGCCATTGAAAATCTTTGTAATGGCAAAGCTTATGTCTTTAAAATGAATATAATGTGTATTGAATAGAATCAGTGATATATAATCGCATAAATTCAAAGATGGGGACTCCGTGTATATTTATTTTAATTTGCTTAAAGATTGCACAAGCATTATAAAAGTGTTTAGAATGTGTCTATATGAGCACAATTTGTAATAAAATTCTTTATAAAAGATATGAAGACGAAAATAGGAATAGTTGATTTATTTCATGTTTTATGAAGAAGGAGAATGTCATGTGTAAATATTTAAAGTGTTTAAATATGTATCAAGATTTCATATTCATTTCATATCATTTGTGACATCGTACTAAATCAAAGTTAGTTTAGTTTCAGATAAGGTTTCGCAAATGCTTGTGTAAAAAAACAATTTTTCGTTTTGTGGATCTCAGATATTTAAAAACTAATTTAATGACACGCAAATTACTTAGTTTCTAAAATACTTTTCCTTAAATTTTATAGATAAAGAAAATGACATCAAAACCTTTTGATATAATAATATTTCAATTTTTTTTTTAATTTCGCTATCATTCGACTTTTGAACTATCGCTTGACTAAAATTGAAAGTATTGAGCTGAAAATGAATGTAACAGAATCACACATATAGGTTTTCCAATCCGAGAAAAAAAATCCAACCTATCGAAAGGTGTGAAAAAAAATTTCTTCAAATAAAATTTTATAAAAATAAAAATTGATAATGAATATAATGTATAAAAGTTCCACAATCTAGTTTCACATTTTTGTTAGTTGAAATTTCCTCTCGACAAAGAATTAATTAGAAATTTAAATCTATGGTTAGATTATTTGAATAAGAGTATTTAACTTACGGATATTACAGATTTTAATGAAAATGGATTCGTCTGGTCATTTTCCAGGTAGCAATATAAAATAAAGTCATTAATTAAAATTTAATATTTATTTTAATAATTCAAATAGTTCAATTTCTATACTGGAAAGATAGAAGTTTATTTCCCAAAATTTATAATTTGTAAATTTTTTAAATTTCATAAATATCCTAACTTAAGAATTGTATTTTATATGGACAATTTATGAATTAGACCTTTAGCTGCCTAAATGAATCGTTACTTAATAAAATAAGAATTTGTCCTCAAATATTCCAGGAGTATCCCACTCAAATAATTTTCTCCGTGCATGAAATAATACTCTGCTTCAAAAATCATTTTAAACTTTATAGAAATAGGGTCTCTAACAGCATAAGCATTACTATGCAAAGAGTTGAAAACACCAAGAAAAAATTTCAATTACTCCTATTCTACTTTTAAGAAATATAACTTTCTGAGATGGAAAAGTCGTATCAATATCAATCATGACGTGTATTGAAATTTACAGTGATCTTTAACCTCGTTCTAAAAGACTCTACCCTATATATCACAAGCCCCTATTGATCTTGTAAGCAAATTTTCAGAATTTCCGTTCTAGAAAATGATATTTCTTTATAACTATTCGACGAGTGCTGAAATAGGCAGGAAAAAACAAGGAGCTAGCTCCTGAAGAATTCTTTTCTCCGTCTTAACAACCATAATTCTGAAGCATAGTTGAAATTCCTGAGAGATATATTAAGTCGGGTTTAAATCTTTTCCCCCTGGCAAGAAGAGGGATTACCCTGCATTTTTATATCGTATTTTCTCAAAACACTGATTCATGACACAAACATACTATCTTCAATAATAGCGCAATCACCTATTGCATCGTTCCGTGGTAATTGGTTCAAAAAAATTTCGCATATTCACGGTTTGGAATGTATTCCCGGCGATAAAAGAAAATTGAAATGAATAAATATGACTAAGATGAGTTTTGTTCTTTTTCTGCTTGAGAGAAGGCTTTAAATTAGACTAAAAAGAATGATTTTTGAAAGATCGAATAGACATTGCTCAAACGAAGGTACACAGAAGGAAAAAAAGAAGATTAAAGCTTAGTTTGATGTAATTCAGAAGAGCAACATAACTGTTGAAAAGGCAAACAATACATAAAAAATTAATATGCAAACTTATTTTAATATCAATTGGAAATAAATAGTCTTATGTAATAATAACTACTGAGTGAATTTTAAAAATACGAGTATTATTTCTTAGCGTTTATTGTACTGAACTCATAAATTTCTTTTATAGATACGATATTATTCACTAATTCTTAATCGCATGTAGGAAACTCTGGAAGTCTAGAAATTCCAGTGAAAACATAGGATCATGCAAAATTTCATTAAAGTTCCAGTAATAAAAAGTGCTAATGCAAAAATGAACAATGATAAGAAAATAAGAAAGAATAATCTTTTATAACAAGTACTAATGTGTCTTGGTCCACTTGCAATAGTTTCAGTCTACTGATCCATTTGTACAAATTGTTGCATTCGTAGGCATCGATGGGTACCCTGAATATATTCTACAATTGATGGCCATCCTGTATATATTCATTTGTAGCTATTTGGCTTCTATCTCAAAATTAATCTATCATGATAATTCAACATTGCATAATATTATATATATGTTTTGGGAATTATACGTTGTAGAAACTGTTGACAACAGTCTGCGTTAGACTTTTTAAAAATGTCTTAATGGAACATTTTGAGTAATTATTGAATTGGATTTCGGATGAAAACTATAATAAAATAAATTCTGTTATCAAAAATACACTGTTTTTTATTTTATTTGCCGTCCTAAATTTCATAAATTATTTGCCTTTACTGACAAATTTTATCTATATATTTATTTCTATGTAAATATTTGGAGCAAATCTGATGCTGATTTTCATTTTTAAGTTATTAAACATCACATAATTTTTTGTATCTGACATAAATTAAAATTTGAAAGCAGATATGATTACAGGAATAATTATATATAACTACAGAAATGACTGTCGTATATAATCATGAGAGCAACGCCTTTCAGAAGTAATCTGTCTATTAATTGAAATACTTATATAAGAACATTTTTGATTAAGTGTGTATGAATGAATGCATTTAATTTACCATCAATAAACCAAATACATTACATAGAGTAATAAAAGTAATCAAAGAAATAGTTGTGAATCCAGTGAACGCATTTGAATGCAACCTATCAAAAACAGCGTAAAATACTTTTCAAAAAGTATAACGCTTTAATACATCCAAATAGCATTATTTGACAAATCACATTTTACCACAAAATATTTTATAAAAAATAAATCACTTATAAATTATTGTATCCTTTATAAATATGAAATTTTCAAAAAGTAATAAATTAATAAATGTTATTTAAAATTTTGAGTAATATTTTATCATAAAATAATTTTGTTTATCTAGAGAAATTCTTACAAACTTTTATTTTCACGAAATTTCATCAATTCAATATTTAAATGAATTGAAACTTAATGTATATGTTGAGAAGAATTCATGTTACCAGTAAATATTTAGAAATGTTATTCTTTCTGTATATTGACTGCCCTTCAGGTAATTTTCAATTCCGAAATCTTTAAAACGTGAATTCCTTTTGAATGCCTATTTTTTATGGTTGCAGGATAAAAGATAGTGGAACGAAATTTACTAACTCCTTCTTTTTCCCAGGTTCATCTATGTCAACAAGTATACCGAGGATGTTTTGGTCAGCAATTTTAGTGTTATTCAGTTGATAATTTTATTCGTTTTGAGAGAAAATCTTAAAACATTCCTTGTGCACAGAATATAATATTTATAATAACTATCGGTGTGTTCTACTTAAAACATTTGAAATGAAAAATCGTAAATGCCTCCGGATAGAGCTGTAAAAATCCTAGAGAGTGCTCATATTTTTATTTTCAGATTCCGATATAACAGTTGTATGTTTTGTAGTATAATAAAAACGAGAATACTTGTATTTTAATAGCATGACATTAATTATAATTTTTGATATTAATTATTATATTTGTAATTGCTATAAATGCTCAATTTTTGGTTGAATTGAGAATTTTTATTGAATCTAATCCTTATGATTCGACAGTTGCCTTTTGGGCGTTTAAAGTGTCCCAATACAAGAAACATCATCAAAACATCGAATTTTTTATTGGCTCACATGATAAATCGAGTCATTCTAAATGTGCCCACAAAAGCGTAGATACGTAGTTTTATTTTTTACTAAATTATTAAAGAATTTTCGATGCATGATAGGAGAGAAAACAATATTGCCACACCCATTTTTCAGATTCAAACACCTATAAAAGAAGTTCATTTGGCAAAAAGATTGCCACTTTAACCAAAAGCTTTCATCAAATGAGCTATTAGAGTGATGCATTTTCGTTCAAGACACAAAACTTCAATAAGACTCCACAATGTTATTTGGAGGAAACGCTCATTAGTTACAACTGCATCGATCAAACAGAACAGAAGAAATAGCAAGGAGAATAACAGAAATAGCAAGCAGAATAAGAGAAATAGCAATCAGAATAGCAAAATGTACATTTAATCAATTTTGATATGAGTATTAATTTTTTAAAGGTATCATGATAAGATTTGTGAAATTATTATCTTTTGGTAGGTTTTTTTGTACATACTCAATATACAAATATAATATTTTGTTTCCATAAGTTTTTGCATTTTTTAAAAACAATTTAGAATAAATTGAATTACATCTTGTAAAAGTTACAGGCAAATTGAATAAATTTTATATTGTGATTTAGATGAATAAAAACTTTAAATGTATTTTTCTCCATGTTCATTTATGTTCAAAAATGTTTTATATAACTTAACCTGAAATTAGCTTTAAGGTGAGTAGAAATTGTTTAAAAAAATGTCCAAAATCAGATTTCCTGTATTTTTCAGATTTTGTGTGTGTTTTTAACAATAAAAATTATTTATAAAAAATGAAATATTGTTAGCAGGAAAATATCCATGCTAAGATTTATGTATTAATAGACACCTTATTAATATTATTATGCATATTAATAGATACCTTAAAAAATTGGGAAAAATCATATTTAAAAATGCTTTTGGGTTTTAAAAAAAGTTCCAAATTAAAAAATATATATATTTTGAATTATTAAAAAAATATTTTTACGGAAGAGTTATAAAGAATTATTTTATATAAACTAAAGGTAAGATATAATTTTAAACATTAAAATTTAAAGAAAAAATTTGAGGTACTGTGTAGCCTTAATCGCTGGCATTCGGTTAATACACGACTAACAGAGATCCCAATATGCATTTTGAACATTTTCCTCTTTTCTGAAATGAAATGCTTTCTGGAAACCAAAACTACATAAGATTACATACGAGATTCCACAGCTGTTCTTTTCTCAAATTGTCAAATTTCCATTCGTGCAAGAACACCGATTGGCGTGTGGTTGATGAATTTCTTGCCATTTTGGATACATTTGTCCTCGGGAACTCATATTTCCTATGAATGGATTCCGTCCAAGTTTGAATAGAAATTTACAAAATGGGTATTCAGTAAATATCAAATTTCTTTCTTTTGCCTCAAAGCATTTTAGAGTTATCGTATTCACTCACACACAAACATCATTCCAAAAATCCAACTCAGAAGGTTTGAAAAATGGAGATTCGTCAAAATCAAAAGCTCGAATTCTTGATATTTTCTCTTTATATATCTTAAATAAATAAAAATAAACGTTTGTATGTATGTCTCTTATGCCTTCCGAAACCGTTCATCCTATTGCGATGAAGCTTGGTCAGCTTGTTGCTTACAGCTACGGGATGGTTGTAGGCATAGAACAATTATCTAAAATTAAGAAAAAATTTCAAATCTCAACCGCAATTATTTACCGAAGATTAATCTCCAAATAACTAGCCGATGAGACAATAGATTATGTAGAAATGCTAAATCCAAGTTAAGGGTTAATATTTTGTGGCTATTGTAGGTAAATATCATGCAAGTCATTCTCAGAGGTAACACCTTTATAACAGATTATGCGAGAAAGTTTTGGGAAGACCAACCCTAGGGTTTTTTAATTTTAATTAAATGTTTTGCGTCTTTTGTAGTAACCACCAAAGATATTGTAGTACAAATAATTTTGAACCATCTTAATTTTCAAAAAGTATTTTTTCAATTGTATTAATGATTTTATAATATAAATATACATTTTATTTTTAATCGATTTTGAAACAAAATATTTTAACCCCATTTTCTACAATCAAGCTTAAGAATTCCGAATGAATATTAAACGAATGACGAGATTTTATTAATAGTTTCTATTATTACCATTCTGAAAAAACACCAAGCTTTACAATTCTAAAAGAATACGCTACTCTAATATATAAAAAAGGATATTTTATATACGGTCGCACCGCTCATCCTATTTCGATAAAACATTCCCAAATTAATGATTGATTGCACTGTATATTTTTTCGGCGGCAGCATCGCACCGGGTACCAGTTGATTTCCTATAAAAATATAAGTGATTGATTCTATTATTGAAAAAAATTGATATTTTTTTCATGTATTGAAAAATTTATAAAGACTAAATAAATCAGCTGAGGTTGATAAGAATATCCGTAAAATTTCATAGATTTTTTAGGGGGGGCTAATGAAAGGAATTTATGAAGTTAATGGAAATTTATCATAGAAAATTCAGCATGGAAATTTATAAAACACATGTTCCTTTATCAATAATCAGTATGGCTAACTTAGTTTTTAACAGCATTTCATTCGTACTTGATAAATACTCCATTACTACAATTTAAGACATCAAATAAAACTGCTTGCGTTGCATTGGAACGATATTTTTATTAGAATATTTCTAATGCCACAATGAATCAGTTGTATGTATCCAAAATCTAAAACTATATTTATTTTTGAAAAGTGAGAATTAAGAGAAAAGGAAATGTCACAAATGAAAGCATCTTCCTTTTTGATTGGAGAATCGGCATTAAAAATCATTTTATGACTTCGCAATACAATATTTAATGCCCATTAGATGAGACACTGATTATTTCGTCAGCACTCTTCAATCTTTTTTTGATATGACCGTTAATGAAAGTTGCACATATGAATATCCCAAAAGGGTTCCTTGAGACGTTGGATTATTTTCTGACTGCATTCTCCTTTGGAGTACCGCCCTCCCTCGCTACTGCTCAAATATTCAACGGATGCTCCCGATGCTTAAGAGGAAATGAGCTTTTCAATTTCTATCATCCTGAAGTTACTGCTCCATTTTTAAAGATAATGTAAAAGAGGGGCAAAAAGAGAATCAAAGGGAAAGAAAGTTATAATCCTCGCATACTGAGGCAGGTCTTTATCTTAAACTGGATTCC
The DNA here is from genome assembly GCA_026543055.1 of Argiope trifasciata. Classification (NCBI taxonomy): domain Eukaryota; kingdom Metazoa; phylum Arthropoda; class Arachnida; order Araneae; family Araneidae; genus Argiope; species Argiope trifasciata. The sequence continues at coordinate 376,687 of JAPMOQ010032307.1, read as the reverse complement.
TAATCACTTCTTTCCTATTGCGGAAAGTAACTTGAAACAAATTAAATATTTACAAACTCTATTTCCTTTCTTCTGCCTATTCAATCTTCACCTCCGTCTCTATGCATTTTCCCTTCTCTCTCCCTATCGACATCAATCGATATTTCGGTGGAAACCCCAGCAGGAAAGATATGTGTTTCCAAACCTGGGCTCACAAACATTCATCATATTTGTACTGGAAAATGATGTGTCCATTCTCCATCGCGGAAGGTAATTCATAAAATAGAAGCAATAGCGGTGACGGAAGATAAATGACAACTGAAAAAAAAAAGAAAAACTATCTCCCCTTCCCTCTTTTTCCTTGAGACAGGGGATCTTTTCTGCTACCTTTCATGTTCTTCTCGTTACACTACTGCATTTTTCAAGCCCACAAAAGGAATTTCGGATACGAAAGAATTATATTTACGGGATTCTATCACCTTAATAACAACGATGATTAATAAAAATGACATTTCACGTGAAAGCAATTGCAATTCTTACGGATTTCGTTTCAAATTCTGTTTTGGAAGGTAAAAATCTTGTCATTATCAGAAATATTATTGCACTTTGATGTTCTAAAAGTCTGAAAAAAGAATGTTCATCAAACCAGCACATTTAAAGTGAAAGTAAGAGATTCTTAAAATGTAAATTCATATTCATCATTTTTTCATTTTTTCCACATTACGATTCCATTTCTCGCATCATCCAAGTTTCGATGCATAGAACCACAAGAAAAAAAGGAGCCTCTCAACCGAGTAATAATTAAGATGCTTATATTTGAAATCTTAAATCATCACAGAGCATTTCGATGTTTTAAGTTCATATATATGAAATATACGAAATCGACTTCGAAATCTTGATGAACTTCCACATATCAGAACTTGTACGTTCAACCAGATGAATTAAATTTTTTTCAATCAATATTTTAGATTATATATGAACATCAACTCTCATGTTAATTCCTCGAAGCATCTTAGAAGGGGCATGAAATTTTCCATATGTTCTGAATATTAAAATTGCAGGTTTCTATCAAATTTTAGACGAAGTTTTTCGAAGAAAGTTTGTGTGTCAGGTGAACGAGATGACTCAACAATTAAAAACTTGTACTAGGAAATTAGGGGTATGATATTATTAGTAGCAGATTTGAGTGCAATTTCAAAAAAATCGCGCTGTTTTCTTTTTGAAATTTAAATTGAGAAGAATTTAAGGGAATAACTTTTTAACTTTCGCAGTTCTCATATCTTTCTATTGCACCATTCTGAATAAATGCGTGTTTAAAGACTTATTTTCATAAATGAAACCGCTAATTGTCTAAATCAGCAAAAAGAGAAATATCAAAAAATTCAATTTGATTATAAAATTAAATGACAAATTTTTGAAAATTTTATCAGTAATTATGAAAAATTTAGTAATGCTTCGATTTTATTCTAAGATAGGATTTTATGTGTCACTTACTACTTTTGCATAGCTCGAATAAATGAAATATATGTATATAGTTGACAAAAATATATTAATAATTCCTCAAGCATTTAAGATAACCAGCCAGGAAAAATTATCAATCACATTCTTAAATCATGAGCAAAATTATCAATTATCAATCATTTTCTTGCAGTGAATGATTCTTCTATCAAAAGATAATACCAAATTATCTGAAGAAGGTTCTAGTAAAACCAAAGGTAAAAAGAATTTTTTCTTTCAAACATCTATATATTTTAGTTACAACATAATTATTGCAAGTATTTTTCAACGTAAAGTGATATGTAATCAGATGGAGTAAAATTAATTTACCTTTTCATTTGATTGAATTACTGCTTTTTATCCGTCCATATTATAATATTTAGGGATATAATTTTTTATTAAGTCCATAAACTATAAATAAGTTCTAAATATTTTTGAAATCTTCCTTTATTGTTTCGAGAAGAAAGTTTTAGAAAGAAATGCATTGTTCAAATCAATTTTAACAATCATAGGCTATAAAAAAAAGAAATAGCTATTTTTTTTTCTTTTCTGAGACATGATAAATTAATGACTTCTCGTTTTCGTCCTCCATTTTCCATTTAATGAAATCCTACCAGACAATTAAAAAATAGTATTTTTAGTTTTTGGTAACCAAAGAGTCAGACTCGATTCGGTTTACTACCAAAATTTGATATGGTTGAAACAATTTGGAGGAAATTTAATGAAATAAGATAAAGAGCAAGCTGAACATCAGTACGCTTGTACTATTTTCAACAATTATGTAGTATTGAGCAATGTTTTCTAGAAGCAATACTGAAGAACTCGAAAGAGCAATTATTGTTTGGACATTGAAAAATGAGAAAAACAAAAGAATCTCAGTATAAATAATCTCTGAAATAATTTCAACATTTTATATCAAATTGCCTAAATTGGACTCTTTCGGTATAAAGAAGAATAAAAGGGGAAAAAATGAACTCTTAAATCTCTTTATTTAAACTACATGAAAAGCAATTAATAAATATGAAATATTTACGCTTTTATAAATTGAAGAATGGAGCAGTCCATTTTAAAAAGTTTATCTTCGTTAATATTTTCTCAGGTAATTAAAAACCAGTAATAAAAATAGTTAATGAAAAATAATGAAAGTTAAAATGTAAAGCTGAATATTATTCAAATAAAAATAAACTGAAAAAATATTTAAAAAACACTTATAACAAGAAAAAGTATGCCGTAGAAATGTTTTCGAAAAGATAATTTAAATACTTCGGGGAAAGTAACCAATTTTCTTATAATAAGGAAGTGTATATAAGTAGAAAAAAAATAAAAAATGACACACACACACACACACACACACACACACACACACACACACACACATGGAGATCTTTTCATAGACAGAAGGAAACGAAAATGGAACATAAGGCTACCAATGTAATCATAAGATTGCTTACCAAATTCTATTTAAATAAACCATTGCTTTTTAAATTATTGCATCTACATGTCAAGATGTCAAAAAGACACGTTAGTCAAAAGTTAAGTAAGTCAATTTTATGAATAAATATCAGAAATCGAGTTATTTTCGAGTGAAGTAACCTTTTTTTGAAACGGAGAATCTTTACTATTAAGCACAATATAAAAACATGATATAATGCATAATATTTTTTCAAACAAATTATTTATTATGTCTTATATATATCTCTCTAATTGCAGCCATTCAAAAATGCGATTAACCATTCAAAAGAGCATCATATTCCTATGGAAATTCTCATATGACCTTTAAATGTGAACACATGAACAACTTTGCAATACACTCATTCTTAAAGAAATAAATTTTAACTCCCGTATGTTAGAAATCCTTTTTCCTTTTTATATCATAAAGGATAAAATTTCTTTCTTGTTCTTTAGTTGTTTGGATCGTTCATTGTTTTTGCGCGTAATGAATGTAATTACAGTTAACCAAGAAAAGTTTCTTTCAGCCACAAGTTGAGATAATTTACCAGCAATTCTTAATTATTTAATGAATAAAGTTGGTTTGCTTCCATAAGCAAAATGAATATCAATTACCAAAAGCAATTTTTTTTTTAAATTTTAAATTCATAACCCATTTCATCTGATCCTCATCATTTATTATTCTGAAACAATGCAATTACGTGCTTAAACGCACAAATTATCAGACCTGAAACAATTCAAAATAAGGATATTGATTTCTGCCAAGAAAATTATAACAATTAGTGCCTCATTTTAATAAGGACCTTTGGATTTGCTTCAGCGCTCGCTGTTCAGTGCTATCATTTTTTCTCTCTCCAGAATGTGAGAAATCTTTTATTTAGAGAGGGGAATTAGCATCAAAACTTCGCTGGAACGAACTCAGCAATTTATAAATTAAAGAGAGCCTCTTTTTCCTTTTCTCAAGAGGTGTTCTTTTCGAAGTAGATTATTGTTAATTGTAGACGCTCTACAGTTGGTATTTATTTATTCCTCCGCATCACTTGCGCTTTTCCTGAACACATTTTTTTTCAGTAGCTCAACACAATTAGGTAATATAATTGGACATTTATTCGGTTGTTGTTGATCTGCTTCAAAGACAATTGTTTTAAGAGTTTTTGCGACATTATGGAATTATAAAAATAATCCAGTACTATTATTAAAATAATTGAATTAGCACGTACATTTTTTGTCTCATTTAACTAGCATGAGCAGTTTGAGAGAAGAACTGAAATGAAACTCAGAAATTAAATTGCGGATAAAACACAAAAGCTTTAGAAAGAATAATACTTCTGCTATTTAAATATTTATAATATTTTAAATTTTAAATAAAATGGAGCAATAAGTATCTATTCCAATCGCATGTAAACACATGCAATTGGGCGTGTATTGCAAAACTACGCAATATATCTTTACTTTCCTCAAATTGTCTTTTTCACAATAAAAATGATTTCTATTTAAGTTTTGTTCATCATGCGTACCGAAAAATTGTTCGCAGTTTTCTGGAGTTATGGCAATGTCCTCTATGTTCTTTAACAAGCTCGACATATAAAAAAGGACACTTTGGAAAAATACTTTCAATATTTGAAAAAAAATAAGGATTATCCTGTATTAACCTTACAGTGTTCGCGGCCGTCATACCAATATGGAAGGTCGCGCGTATTTCCCACATACGCTATAGTAAATTGTAAATTTTTAAAAGCGTAATTATTAAAATTATATTGTAAATAGCTTAGGATTAATAACTACAATTACTTAAAACATTTTTTACTTCAAAAGAAGCAGAAAAAATAGAAACATTGATTGCAATAACAATATAAAATGACTAGAGGTTAACTGAATTGATGTAAAAATAATATAAATGAAATAGTCTTTATTTGGACAGAAAAATTTGCATATAAAATGTTGAAGTGCAAAAATACTGAATTTATGTATAAAAAGGAAAAAGTAATTGAAAGTTAGATATGACAAGGAATAAAATAGTTTCGTTGTTATTTCATTGCAGCGTTGCAATTTGAGCAAATGTGTTTAGCGTGCTCCAAACATATAAAATTCTGTCAAATCTCACAACTGAATCTTGTGATTCTAGTCCGCTTTTCTTTTCGGCAGGGTTTTTTCCCTGATGTCGCATCTTCCAATTCTTCAATACCTAGTTCGGCTTTTCTCTTTAGCACCTTTAATTTTAGCTTACTTTTTAGAGATGTGGGTGATTTTTTTCAACATCTTCCAGAATTTGCCAGCTGTCACCAGTCTAAAACAATACTTATTTATTTGTAAAATAATACAAAATCAGATGTGGCAAAAACTTACTTGAACGGTCACTCGAATCTCTAAAATACAAATATCTGATCGGCAGAAACCTATTAACGCCACTAACTTACGACAACAACTGAAAGTAGGTCAAAGGTAGGGGGACAAATAGCTAAAGATAGGCGTTCCCAGTGCCACCAGGTCTGAAAGTGTAAAACGAAATTCAATTCTATTGTATCTCTCACATATGCGCCAGTTGGAATCTTAATTGAAATTGCTCATAATATTCCAAGCTCCTTCAACAGCCTGAAATGTTTGAATTAATTGTTTGTCAGAATACTGTTTTTAGTGTGTTATGACCTTTGATGTTTCATTAAAAAGATTTAAATGATTAAACCTTTTTCCTCAAGAGCTTTATTTTTTCCTAGAAGGAAAAGTGTCTCCCTCCCAATGGTTTTCTTTACAGTTACATTTTTGCTTAAAAAATATAATATTAAAAAAGTTAAAACTGCTTCATAAATAATCTCATCTTAAATGTTTGTTATTACACTCATTAAAAAACGCGTCAGTTGAATAGGATTAAAGTACATAGAAATTAGTACGTTGCATATAATGATATATCGCTTTTTCCAAAATTCTAAATGACTATTACAATTTGAATTCAATATCTATTCTAACTAATATCTCTGACGCGTTCCTTCTGCATGTCGCAAGTCAATCCGAGTGTTCGGATATTCGTAGGAAAAATTTAGGAAATCCATAGAAAAAGTTTGAAGCTTTAAGGAATGGACCAAACTATTTGTCTGTAATATTTTTCTCAATCTTTTGAAATGAATTTTGATTAATAACACATGTTGATTGGATACACATATTTTTATTTAGAGAATGTTTCTGATAGATATACTTTTTTAACTAGGAATATCATTTGTTAAATGTAAATTCTTTCGCTCAATGAATCAACAGGTTGGTGAAGGGCTAGATTCTGTCAGTTTCGTAAATTGTTCTTGAAAGGAATCTCTAATGAGCAGAAGGGAAGGAATCGACGTACAATTAAATCGATAACGGTGAGAGGGTCTTTTAAATTATTTATATATCCACCACTTATTTATAATTTATATTTGTTTAAAAAATCATGATATAGTTTTCATATAGAGCCCTTTTTAATATAACAAGATCTTTAATGAAATTAATTTATATTTCTTAAATAGAAATAACAATATGTTTTAACAGTCAAAATGTGCCAACGCATATTGCTTTACACACACACATAGATATATATATAAACTGAAAAACAAAAATTCTGATGATTTAAAAATAATAATTCTTATAAGCTTTCTTACTAACATAAATTTTACATTTAAAACGTTCAGAAATTTTCATAGCTTTTAAATAAATACAATATCGGGAGAATTGCAATTATTCAAAATCATTAATGGCACAAATTAGTTATATATTTAACAAAAGAGAACAAAAAAGTCCAGAAATTAAAACGAAAACAAATGACTATTTTTTATTTTAACTTCGCACAAAGCAAAAACTGATTCACATTAAATGACTGAATTTTTAATTTTTAATCTGCATATAAGTGAAAGTCTTAAGTATTTTAAAATGCAAAAATAATTTAAAAGCGCACCATTTTCTAATTACTCTTATATTATGATGGAATTTAAATAATTATAGTTGACCCAAATAAAATATGCCATCTAATTAGATAATTAATTCGTATGTCAAAATATTTAAGTCTATTTTAATAACAACGATTTAATTAAACTAATTTTCAGAAAGCAAATTTAGCCTAAGGATTCCTATGTAATCAGCAATATCACAGCCTCTTGCTTTCTTTGATTGAAGAAAGAATTCTTACTTTTTCTTAACCTCCGTCGTCTTTTGAAATATTGAGAGTTTTCTGTGCTGTGAATGAAATGGCATCTGCAGGTCATAAATCAATTAAGATCCGTCTTTTCCCCGTTCGTTTCCGTAGTAACAGCAATTCAAAGGCGTCGTCAAATGAGACGATTTGGGCTGGTAAATGTTTTCGCGGCAGAGAGACCGCGATTTTATTCATTTGCTGCAGTGGCTCATTTCCGATATTTCTGAATATCAAAATGTTGTAAACGAAATCCTGATATTTTACAAAAGAGAAAAAACGTCCCTTCAATGCCAGATCAGGAGACATTAAGATGCATGTTTCCGCTTGAATAGTTTTTAAATATTTAATTTTTTTATATTTTTTACGTTGATGGAAAAAAATATGTATGTAAAATAATACATCAGTTAAAAAATTAAAAAATTGGTTAAAAAATGATATGTTATGATTGGTTAAAATCCTAATATTTTACAAAATAGAAAAAACGTCCCTTCCATGTCAAATCAGGTTACATTAAGGTATATGTTTCAGCTTGAATTGTTTTTTTAATACTTAATTTTTATATATTTTTTTACGTTGATTGAAAAAAATATGTATGAAAAATAATATATCAGTTTAAAAAAATGAAAATTGGTTAAATAATGAAAAAGAAAGAATTAATCTTATTTTACTGAAACAAAAAACCGAAAAAATATAATAAAAAAAACTATCTAGTTTTGAAGTTTATCAAATGTTTTCCTTAAACTCTTGCAGACATTATAAGAAATATATTACCTAATTTCTATATTAAGAAATAAACTGTATTTTTATTCATCTCTTAAATACTTAAATGCGATTATGGAATTGAAATGAACTTTTACATTTTTGTTATTATTATAAAGCAACAGAACCACTGCAAAATCATTTTAAATGAACATATTGCATATTTTTTATCTCATAAACAACGGACACATTGAAAAATGTATATTCCAAATTGGCACAGATATATCATTATGTTTCATTTATGAGGTTTCCTGTGCGATAGTACTATCTAAATTTTGAATTTGACTGTATTAAAGATGTAAATAAGATTAAAACTTAAATTATTCAAATACAAAGATTAATTTAACCTCTGAAAGAATGACTGCAGATATAAAATTTAATCGTGTTTATATATAATGGTTTAGTATTATTTTTCAATATATTCATTTGGGCAAAAAAATTACGTAATTTTAGAAATAAATGATACAATAAAAATTGATATATGAAATAGATTTTATCAAAAATTATTCACATATTTTGATGTCATGAATGAAAATTTTATTCAATTTAAATAATTTTCTTTGTAGATTTTAAAGAAATTCATAAATGATTTTAAATATAAAAAGAATATTCAAAATAATGTGATGCTGTAAATATTAAAATTATTACTGCCGTTTCATTATTATTGTTATAGAATTTGCCATACATGTTGATTTTTGTTTTAAACTAATGGCCTTTTCAACGAGAGTATTGAGGATTTTCCTTAAATTACTTAAAATTGAAAGCATAAATGTCATATACGAGTTGAGAATGATCCTATTCTTAGCTGAGAAAATGAAACTACATTTGATATCTCTGTACTTCAGAAGATAGTCGTCTTTAAAAACTCAGCAGGTACTAGTTTCTTACAAAATTCCAGCCCTGCGATAATTAAGTATACTTGCAGTTTACAGATGGGATACAAACATATTAAACCTCTACAAAACAGGATTATCCTCTTGATATTGGGCTGGTGGGCCAATTTCATACTCTTTTTCTCTGTTTATGGTAAAATAGTATTCGTAAATCAATTATTTTTATGCTTTTATCTTTATTTATTCTACTACGGCATAGTAAGGATGCCAAGATTGCTAACTACTGATACAGACTGCTTATTGAAAATAAAAGGTGTGTAAAATAAATTTTTCGAAATAATGCTCTGAAATTTAATAGCTATTTATTTTTTTGAAAAATATAGAGTATACGATGTTGTTTCTTCTAAGAACAGACAGCAACTTATTTAGTCATTAAAAACCATAAACGAGTACTTTCAATTAAAGAAATGTTCTAAATCACATATTTTATGTAGTTAGCAGGTCTCAATTTAAGAGTAAGCTTTTGGGCTACTATAAAAGAGTACATCCCATGTATAAAAATCCTGTTTTTTCACAGTAGGTCATTAATATATATTTAAATGGATTTCAGCGAGAAAAATCCATATAATACTATATTCAATTAATTAATTAATATTTAATGAGCTATATAGCATATTTTGTAAAACATGATGTCTTAAATTCTAATTTGTACAGATACTAAATTCTAGTTCGGAATTAGGCCTAATATTCATCTTCATGTTGTCTGCCTCAATCAAGTTATAAAAATATATAGTTTTTTCAACAATTTATTCAACAACGATGAATAGAAAAAGCGAGATTTTTTTTCTGTAATTTTAACTTTGAAATAGCTATTAAAAACATATTTCTATAAATATAACTTTGATTCAAGCACAAAACATCCCCTGCTTTGTACAAATTATTTTAATATGTAAATAATTGTATTTGGTTCATTTTTTGTTGAGCTATGATTGTTTGAATGAAGCAACATAGTTGAAAAACATCATTCTTCATAAAATGAGTTTTTCAAATAACCGAAACTAGAATTTTTAATGAAAATATCTTTAGAAAACATAACTAGAGAAATATTCCAACTATTTACAACATCTTTGTATCGTTTGAAATCTGAAGGATTAGAAAATGTTTTGAAATGATAAAAAATATTCGAACGATTATTATTTATTACAAACGAAAAATATTGAAACGATTTTCGAGGTTTCAAGTGTGAACACACACTTTGCAACCGATATGCCATGGTTCCTTTCCGGGAGCTAGGCATCCCCTTGTCATAATAATTTATTTATCATGACCTACATACATCTGTATAACAATTGGTATTAAATTAGTCGCCTAATAAGCTTGTCAAAATTTAGATATTTCAACATGCATCATATGAAATCTGGAAATGCTTGACATATTTAAATTTGACCGACTTTCAGATTATATCATTTCCCTGATCATGCCACAAGAATACCATTTTAGTTAGCCTCATGGTAACAAAGAACTTTCTAAAGCAAAGATTATTCACAGGAATTTATTTTCTTGTGTTGGCGGTGTTTCTGTATGCCGCAGTTTTTCTCTATGAACTTGCATTTCAGTATGAAATTGAGTTAAAATAATCTCCAGTTTCTTAAGTATCAAAGAGAAATAAGCATTGAGAAAATCAAATTTTCTAGTTGCTTTCAATGAAGAAATTGAAGAAACTCTGCACACCCGAAAGATAGTTATTTCTGTAAAAGTATTATATTTAAACTAGGTTATTTTTCCTAAACATTTGTCTTAGATATCATTGATTCTTTCACAGTCAAAAAATATTCTGTTTTTAAATTTTACTTTTTTTGCACCTACTTCAAATGTACAAAATTATTTGAAAGAGATCTTTCATGAAACTGTAAAAAGTTTTAATAGTAATAAATAAATTATGAGATTTTCTTAGCTCATTAGCTATTGGTAAAATCATTTATTAAATTATACCATATAGAAAATAAAGAATAGATCTGCAAGATGTATTTTAGATGCATCGGAACAATATATATAATGCATTATGGTATGCTGGAGAATCACATCTGATTGCAAACAGTATATTTAATCCAACATAGTTGCATGAATTTGAATATCTGTTGCATTGCTCTCACAAAATTGCTAGATTAAAACCAAAAGCACTTTTAAAAAGTATTCTGGCGCTTCTAAAAAGCCTTCTCGCGCAAAGTAAGCAAAGATCGTTTTCAGATAAAACCCCGCCACTAAAGATTCTCGCTGCTTTAACGGACAAGAACCGATTTTTTTGAAAGAAATCGACCTTCACCCGTGGGCCGTTAATGAAAGCGTGAACGGCAACAATATCAGCCACTCGACTCCATTTTGCAGTCCCTCAAAACATCCAAACCCTTCCGGAGGAGCGTTCCCTTTCAAAGTTGCTTCCATTGTAAACTAAACGTTTCTCCTTAGACAACTAAAGAAAAAGATTCCTTTAACCTTTATCGATCTATTGGTACCGCTGAAGAACAACCAATCAATACAAGAAACACAATAGTTTACTTTAAACCATAGAAACTCTTTTGTTCCCAAAACCTAGGGACGCAAAATTCTATTGAACACGTTGTCAGTGACTGTGTTTCCAGGAAATACAAATGAACCGTGTAAAATTGTTGTTAAAGGTGATATTTATGACTGAAATAAATTTTATTATTTGTAACAATAAAAAGTAATTGTATTACTGTTTAAAAACCTGTTATAAAACAGAATGCCTTTAAGTGATTTGGTTAAAGCTTCCACGCTTGAATAATTGACTTGTCAATTTAATTTTAATATTTAAATAGACTTACATTAACTGCAATGCCACCACATTTTTATCTTTAAATCAAATTATTAAGGAATAAAACCAGGAGTAATTTAGAGTTGTCATCAAAATGGTTCGAGGCTCATTTTTGCGTTTTGTCGATAAATTTTCCTATAAGGAAAGTAAACAATAGACTGAACTGCAGTAGTTTTTTCTAGAATATACAGCTCTCAAGATTTAAACTCTTTGAATAGCAATTACATAAGCTTTCAATGAAACGTATCAAATTTGCATATCACAACAAATATATGTATAGAATCTTGTTTACAATTAGAAATTCTACAATTCTAAGTATTTATAATGAAATGTCCTTTTTTTACATTGCTATAACATTTTTTAAAGAAATAATCGCCATATCATGCGTCATAATTGAAGCCTTTCATTCTCTAATTATAATCTCGGTTAATAATGAAACATCATTTGAGTATAACGGATATTGTATAGTTGATAATCAAAGTGATTGTTCGTTTTGCTTAGAAAATATCCAAGCTTCTGGTATTTATCTGAAATTTAAATCAGATTATTTTATATTACGCATTTAAGAGATGTCAGGGAATGGAATAAAATTTGTGCTAGAAATGAGATTGGACATTGCTTTAGGTACCTGTTTTGATGGACATATGCTGAACTATTGCTTAAAATGAGAAAAATGTCCTGTAGTCATCGATTCTTATTGCAACGGATTTCTATTTGAGAATATTCTTGACACATGATGATTAAAGTTCAAGAAGAGCTACAATCAACAAGATGAAAGCGCCCATTAGAACAGAATGCCAAATGATAATTAGACAGTTTTATCACTAGAATCCAGACAATTACGATAAACAGTCAAAATGTTTCCAATAACTGGCAGACATTATTAAATTATTTTACTTCAAAAATATATTTTATTGAATATTCTTAAGTCTAAATGTAATCTTTCGAACAAATTATTTTAGTTGTAGAAAATCTGCCTTATACATTCATTGTAGCCAATAAATTATCCTCCCAAATTATTTACCTACAAATATTTGAGATATTTCCTAAACCACCAAATTAATTCTTGATTAAGAAATGTCTGACAAATCATTTTGTTCACAATACAATTGCCATAATTGTATTAATTTAGATCAAGGATCAAATGCTTTAAAAAGTTAAATTTGTAGACAATTCATAATTTTTCTGCCCTTATATATTGTATTTTATTTCAAAATAATTTGATCTTGCACGAGTTTTCATGATATGAGTTTTGAAACACTTATACTATTTGGAAAACTATGAGAACAGAATTTTAAGATGATGACCAAATGTGTTCATTCAAAAAAAAGTTCTTGCACTGAATCTCTATTGATGCAGTTAAAAATTATATTGATGTTAAATAATAGCAAAGAAAGACTGAAAGTAACTCTTAAATATTATTGAGAATAGAAACAAGTAAATAATAAATTATCTCTTCAAAGAATTCTTTTTTCAAACAGTTGACTTTAAAAGGTATGAAGTACTAATTACTCGACTAATGATAATAAATATTAATGGTATACGCTATTAAATTACATTCTTAAAAAACGGTTAGAACAAAAGTTGAATGAATAGGGTTTTAGAATATATGAACTGAAAATGGGTGTCTCGAAAAGATAATTATTTAATAAAATTTCAGTGCAACCTGAAGTAAATAACATGATTTCCTTATATTTTATAAATGCTACAAAATAGAATTAGCAATGAAAGTGCCAAAGAAAACACAAAATATAATAAAAAGAAAAAATTTGCATTTCAAAAGGAATTTGATTATCATGAAAATATGAAAATAATAATTCACTTTTTATCGCTGAAATCGGTTCCATTGTTAGGAAACGTGAGAATTTATTTAGTTACCAGTTAATTCATATGAAATCCATTAAACATGAGATCAGCTGAGTATTTTACTCTGACAATAACAGACCCGTCAGTTGTCTTGGTTTTTATTTTTATACATGACTCTTCCAGACCTTTTATTACAAATAAAGAGCTTATGTTATTTGTAAAGAATGGATTCGTTTATTTTTTTAATGGAGGAAATTTTTATTTCCCTTCGAAATATATTATTATTTTGAAAAGTAATTCCACCATAGGGACAAGACAAAAAAATTTCAATTTAATGCTCGATTTTTAAAGACTGATACGGACTTGTAGAATTCCTCATATGTGAAACACTTGAAATTTTGCTAAATTCTTTAATATCTATTCGATTAAGAACACTTCAAGAATTCAGTAACAATTCCGGTTTCTCAGCCTGAAATAGGACTGTACCTTGGACATTATTTATCAAATTACCAGAAGGTACTGAAAATGCGTGCAGATAAGCAAGGACCGAGTTCACAGTGTTAGGGTTTATAGCCAGAAAGCATGACCACAAGGCAAAACTAATCACTCAGGCTAGAGGTTGTTATCTCGCTTTTAAAGTACATAAAGTTATATAGTTAAGTATTGTACTGTAGTAAGTTATACTGCAGTACAATACATGACTATTTAGGAAACATGAAATTGTCTTTGATGTATTTTAGAAAGAATTTAGTTTACATAATTTTAGAAATCGGAGAAGTGATGCAGTTCAAAGAGAACTCTCAAACAAGTTAGTAATTGAACATCATATCAATGGTAGTCTCTATAAGATTGTAGAAACGGCAATTCAGCAACTCAATTTAACAAAAGTATTTGTTTTTGTTTACTTAATGTGTATCATTTATTATATATTAATGAATATGTAAGTGTGAGAGAAATTAAACATTTTGTAGATTCCTGCCTTATGAGAGAATATTTTAAAATAAACTTTGGCTATGATGCATAAGGAAATAGTGCCATAATTTTAATCTCGCTCATTTCTAAACCAAAACAAAATTGACGGAGTAATTTATTATTTATCACACTTTATTTGTTTACAAGTAAATATTTCTGGTTAATGATGAATAGTCTCAAATTACTCCAATTTTATGCAAAATCACAAGATAGACAATTTTCACAGATGCATCTTTTAAAGTCTAATATATTCAACAATAAGTATGACATTTAATATACAAAATTTTTAGTAATTAAGAAATAAGGAAATTAAAATTAAGCTATGATTTAAGTTATTATTTAAAAATATGTTATTTCGCTGTTTAAGTAACACTTTGTCTTCCATACACTTAAAATGTCATGCTTCATGACTGAGAAATTGTTTTTTCCTCTCTGTTTCCAGACATACAGAAAATTTTAAATTTAAATGGAAAGGAATTATTAAATGTTGGTAGAAATTTGAAAGTTGAATCTAAAAATCAGAATTTCTAAAATCCATTGGTTTATCTTAAACTTAAAAAAAATGTTGCAGCTTTATGCATATTATCGATTCTTAAAGCTAAATTAAGTGTTGTAGCGGATTTTTCTATAAAGTTTCATTAAACTTTGTTTAGATTTTAAAAATAATTAATCCAAAATATCAATCAATAAAAAGTGATATCCCGTAAGTCATAAAGAAAATTAATCTCCTAAATAAAAACTGTATTCAATTAATAATGAATTTAGTATGAATTAAAAATAGGTAAGCATGTATTACTAACACAAACAGTGCTGGACTATGGGTAGCATGTCTTCCGCGTGATCTGGGCGTACCGGTTTCTGGCATGCATGTTCTCTATCTTGTGGTATATCTACGAGGTGTGTGAAAGATATTCCTATAAAAAGGGGCTGCGAAAGCGAGTGTCATCTTCATTTTACTTAAAATCAGACTTCTGTACTCCTTACATGCAAAAGCTACTGCACTCTTCTTCCCCGATCTCTTGAACTGTTTGAATTGGTGCTCAATCCAAGGGGAAGTCATATCACTGACCTCAGACCAATCAGAAGGCACATCACATCAAACTGAATGACGCAACAGCAACACTGGCAGGAACTGTGGGTGAGTCATAATGGCAATCACAGACCACGGCACAACCTTCCACGTAGTTAGTACATCCCGTCATCGATGGGAGAGTCAGACTCCTCAACTATTATTGGACTCATGGGGTTGGCGAGATCCAACCACCCTACCGGAAGTATCTCATCCTCATTTCGAGGTGTAATCCAAGGCGAATAAGCAGCAGCAATATTAAAATAAATAGTATTTTCGTTTGAATCATTTCATATTGAAAAAATTAGTAGAAGGAAAGAAGAATTGGGAAAAACTCATTTATAGTGAAACGTATTTAAATCTTAGATTTATACAATTGATTCCTATATTTATCCTGTAACTGTAGACACGAATTTCCTCCCGCAGCCAGATAAGCTGGGGCTAAAAGATTACATTGTCATTTTTTTTATCTTTTGAAAACTGCATTGGAACTTATTTAGGAAACGTCATACATTCTGAAAATCATGTAATTACAGAAAACACTAAAACATAATCAATGTTATAATAATAAAGGTTAAGGAAATCATATAAGAAATGCTATCAATCATTTAATGAGTATTTATTTCTTTTAGATATTATTTAGATAATAAGAAATTACACTAATGTTTTTAACTGTTGGAATTTAACAAACAAAAATAAAAAATACAATATTTTAAAATATTATTTTAAGAATGTTTCTTTATTTGTTCTATATCAATTTAAAACAAGCAATATGAAATAGCAAAGCTTCGCAATTCCACTATATACAGATCACACAAATCTGATATCACTTGATCTTTATATTTTTTTATCTTATTGCAGTAAATTTAAGTTTTATATATTTTGCGATGATAAGAAACATGCCGGTCCAGAAAATATCTGTTAAGGCTTCATTTTGAGCCAGATATGGCTGTTTAAAATTGGATGAATTCTGAGCAGCTTCCAAACAATATTGTGTTGATGCGTTCGAGAGTTCACTAATGGCTGCTTGGGCCACTTGATTTTTTTTCCTTACTCAATAAAATAATTTTCCACGTTAATATCCCTTTCTTCTGAATCTACGTTTGAATTTTCTGCACTTTCTTATTCACATTTTTCTTCAAGATCACTTATCATTGTTTCTGCACCTCTACTATTAGAATCATCTTTCGACATTTCATATTCTTTAGACTATTGCATTACCATTTTATCAAATTACGGATATCATGGTTGAATTTTTTTTCTTCTGGAAGATCTTGGTGGAGTATTTCATTTTTAAAAATTAAATGTTCTTTGAGATAAAGGAAGCGAATCTCAATGCGAAATGCGCAAAAAGAAACTGGCGCGTTTTATGTTTTCTCATTCACAGTCCCATACAATGCTTCCTTAAATAAACATTTAGAAAAAGAATAAAGTGCTTATATGCACATATTCGAATTTCGCCAACGGACTGCTAAACAATATTTTGAAGGTACTGAGTGGAAGATTCCATTCAAGGACAAAAAATCCCGAGATAATCACCTTGCAGAGTCATTTTGACTCCCGTCCCGTCTTCAGTTACGTATTAAAGTTATTGAAATTTGCCCAT
>JAPMOQ010032307.1:339685-359628 GCA_026543055.1 Argiope trifasciata | reverse complement strand
ATATATATATATATATATATATATATATATATATATGTGTGTGTGTGTGTGTGTGTGTGTATAAGGTAAGATTCTAAGTAGCTTATAATTTTTGAAAACTTTTAATTCTCTGCCTTCGTTCAGGAGAAAAGTCATGCTCTCTATAAGATTAGCAGGCTTTAAAAAGATCTGTTGGACAAACTATGAGGAAATAAGGATTTCAAGAAATAATACTACTTTAGAGCTTAACATTTTCATTACTATTCAGTTTCATTTCAGTTCCGTGTCATAAATTCCATTTATGCCACGGAATTGGATGCCAATAAACGGTTGAAAGGAATGAAGGATTTTATGCCATTTTTTTTCCAATTTTATTTCACAGTTATTTTTTGATACTTTCGGTAATATTCAAATGATATGCATTGATATCTGCACATTAAATTACATTTGGATCTAACGAGAAATTTCATTTCATGTGTGTGATTCACCATGTGTGCTGATCAAAGCTTGAATTTTACAAGACATGTTGTAACAAGCGGCACAAAAAACATCCGCAATGAATTTTCTTTACAAAACTAACAATGTGATTGTTATTTTTGGAATTTACAATAAAAATTGTATACAAATCGACTTTATAACATATTTCAAATATGGGGGAGACCAATCCTGAAGGTTTTAATTAAATTTTAACGTTTTTCGCAGTAACTTCCAAAACTAGTATAGTACAAATAATTTTGCTCTATCTTAATTTTAAAAAAAATTAACTTTTCAACTATATTAACTATTTTACGGCATAGATATATTTTCTATGATAATTCGATTTTGAAAAAAAATTAATCCTATTTCTTAAAATTAAACTTGGAATTCTGAACGGATATTAAACTAATTACGATACTTTATAAATAGTTACTTTTATCACCTTTTTGAAAGAACACCAAGCTTTACAATTCTAAAAGAATACACAAACCTAATATATAAAAGTGAATATTTGGTTTACATATTTTATATACTGTCGTACCATTCTCCTATTTCGATAAAACATTGCCAAATTATTGATTAATTACACTTAATATTATTTTTTCGTTGGCAATATCAGGAAGTTAATGTATATTTTAGACACTTCCAAAAACCTACGATTATCTGGCGCTTTATTGCTGAGTTCTCGACTAAACAACAAGAACCAGTTGATGATGAATCTTTTGGAAACTTATTTTAAAATAGCTGCTGAACAAGTTAGGTACACTCATCTCAAATTTCCCAGCACGTTAAGAATTCCTCCGTTATTGTCAACACATTTCCTTCGGCATACATAAAATCCATGGGGCCGCGGTGGCCTGGTTGTAAGGTCTCGGCTTCGGAGCCGGTGGGTTTCAGGTTCGAGACTCGATTCCACCAAAGAGCCTACGTGTGAGGTCGTCTCTTGCTCGTTAAATCTGTCAGGCCAAACGTCCTCCCTCTGATGTGGAGTGGTGTGGAGAGGGGGGTGCCAGTTCAGGTGTCGTCTTCGTCATCTGATCGTGGCTCAAAATGACGAGGCCCGTCCCAAAATAGCCCTCGTGTTGCTTTAAAAACGGGACGCTAATATAACTTAACTAAACTGCACGACATCCATTGCACTTAACCCTTTAAGAGCCTTCAGGCGTACTTAAAGGGTTAAGCTTTTGTAAATGATAATGAAAATAGCCAATAAAGGCTGCTGTTTTTTCTGCCAGTATTTTAAATTAAAAATTTGCTTAATGCACTGAATCTACTAATTTGTTTCCAAAAGAAAATTATTTCATAAAATTCCTTGCTCTACACTTATTTTAATATTATTTAATTGTTTGTGTAATCCTTATAATATAATTATCTAATCTGCAATATTTTGAATATTAGGGGTAAAATATATATTCTGCATAAATTCCCTTATAAAAAATTACCTGCATTTTTTTCATCCTTTTAAGTTTTGTGAAAATTTAACAGGAAATATGCCCACTTTATTTGTATATTCATACATATTTTAGCTCAATGATTCCTCATATTCACTCTGTTTTTATTTAATGCATCTTTGAGGATTTTGCTTACTTATTTCATTTTTAAATTTTCATTTAACAAGTTTTTATATAGTTAAGGCATGGAAATTTTTTGAAAAGCGATTATTTATGTTTACAGATCTTCTTAAAATCATACAGATAATGAATACGTATAGTTCAGTTTAGTTATATTACCGTCCTATTTGAAAGAAACACTACGGCTATTTGGAGACTGACATCGTCAAAAGACGAAGATGACGCCTGAGCTAGACCCATCTCTTCAAACTTTCACACCAGCAGGAGGACGTTTGGCCCAGACAGATTTAGCCTGCACCAACTCCGACGGCTCTTCGCTAAAACCTGGTCCCGAAATTGAAACCCTGCGGTTCCACAGCCTAGATCTTACCACCAGCTCAAAGCAGCACTGACCTACACCTACGCAACAAAATTATAACGCAAATAATAAATTGATTTATACACTGATGGAAAAAAATCCCAACACTAGGAAGGAGCTGTGCTAGATAAACGAAATTTGGTAGGCGTGTTTATACATCTGAAAGATGACGTCGATTCAAATTTCGAGCTACGCGCGTAAGTGTAGCGCTAGTAGCGACGCTATGAACATGCAATGAGGTTTGCTTTAAATAAGCGCTGTAAGGTTCATGATCGTTATTTACAGTTGAGATTTGACGTAGTGGGTTATCGTTAGTCCAGGATGCCTCTGAGAAGACGAAGAAGCCATTATCAACAGCTCACTGAGTTTGAACGAGGTCGTGTTGTAGGGCTACGAAAAGGTGGGATTCTTTCTGTGATATTTCTGAAAGACTTGGCAGGAATGTATCCATGTGCATGAGTATTGGCGGCAGTGGTCAAGGGAAGGTACTGCCTCAAGAAGACCAGGTTCGGGGTGACCACGTGGTACTACTGAGAGGGAAGACCGTCGTATTCGGCGTATGGCTGTGGCTAATCGTACTGCTTCTGCAGCTGAAATTCGAGCTGCAGTTGGCACCACAGGGACACAAAATACTGTTACAAATCGGTTACTTCAAGGACAGCTCCGAGCCAGACGCCCTGTACAGTGTATTCCACTGACTCCAAACCACTGCCGTTTGCGACGTGAGTGGTGTCAAGCTAGAGCTCATTGGAGGACGGAGTGGGGATCTGTAGTGTTTTCTGATGAAAGCAGGTTCTGCCTTGGTCGCAGTGATAGCCGTTTGTTGGTTAGAAGGAGGCCAGGAGAACGCCTGCTAGTGACCTGTCTGCGGCCTAGACACACAGGGTCTACTCCTGGAGTTATGGTTTGGGGAGCAATTTCGTATGACAGCAGGAGCATTCTCGTAGTTATCCAACGCACCCTGACTGCAAATTTGTACGTCAGTCTAGTGTTACAACCTGTTGTGTTACCATTTATGAACAGCATTCAAGGGGGTGTTTTTCAACAGGATAACGCTCGCCTTCATACCGCTGTTGTAACCCAACATGCTGTACAGAGTGTCGACATGTTGCCTTGGCCTGCTAGATCACCAGATCTTTCTCCAATCGAGCACGTATGGGACATCATTGGACGACAACTCCAGCGTCATCCACAACCAGAATTAACCGTCCCTGCATTGACTGCCCAAGTGCAACAGGCATGGAACTCTATCTCACAAACTGATTTCCGACACCTGTACGACACAATGCATGCACGTTTGCATGCTTGCATTCAAATTTCTGGCGGTTACACCAGTTACTAATGTACCGACATTTCACATTTGAAATGGCTCTTCTCGCCAATGGCTCTACCTGTGATCTTGAAACTTTAATCAATTAAATATGTTACCTAGAAAAATGTATTCCTAAAATTTCATTACTGTACAATAATTTTTAATTGGTGTTGGGATTTTTTTTCCATCAGTGTAGATAAAAGAAAAGTTGTTGCATTTCCAGTTTTGAATGTTCAATTTAGGCTATTTCTTTCATCTTAAAGGTTTCAAATTATTTATGTGTAGAAAATTAAATGTTTAATTAAAGATTACGAATGTTATGTTAACATGTCAACTGTGATCTTTCCTATAAATAGATGCATTTTTTTTTTCTGTGAAAGGGAATATTTTCCATACCTCTATTATTTCTTTACTTTTATTATTGTTTACTCATAGCTCAGTAAATATGTAGCTTTTTAATATGAAAATATGTGTCCCACAGAAGCATGTAACAAAAATAAGGGACATGAAAGAACATCTCCACTTATTTATAAAATGAAAACAGTAATAGAAAAAATCAGAGGAATTACGACACAAAGAAAGAAAGAAAAAAAGAGAAGAAACCGCGATTTTCATGCATCGCTGAATATTTCAGATTATCGAAGGTGGATTGATATACAAGAGAGAAGAAAAAGAATAGAACAAGAAGAAAAAAAGAATCCACCATGGGATATTTAGAAGAAGCTCCCTGCACGTTCTGCGAATTTCCGTGTAAATCAGAGCCAGCCGGATGCTGATTGATATATCGAATTTGACCTAGTTTCGCAAAGAAAAGAAACCAAAGGCTAAAACTACGAATTGGCTTTGCCGTTCAAAAAGAAAAAATCCCCGAACAAATAACATTTTGAGAGAAGTTGAAAAGAAAATATAAAACGAAACTTCATTTCCCGAAGAAGATGACTTCGGGTTCTTTGGGGAATACTTGATTAAAAAGCTATTAAATCATATTAAAATAAAAGCACATGCATTCTTTTGAATTCTATCTATGGAAATTCAGAAAGATTATTTGAATTCTATCCACAAATGATTCAAATTTCTTCGATATTTAATTTTTTTAAAGCAGAAACACCAATTCCTGTAAAAATATTTCGATTCCAATTATATAAAATAAATGATAATGTAATGGATGTATTATAATAGATAAATATGATAAGCAGCCGATAATGGGTATATTGGTCCTATAAATGCTACTCCACCTCCAGCGTTTTGGGGAAATTTCGATTTTTAATTTTTTTTCAAAAGTTAGTTGAAAATGTTAAGATTTTTCCAGGAAATAGTTTAAAATCTTTTTTACACCTTATTTTTGATTCTCTACTCTTTATATAGTTATAAATTAAACTTTGATCCCAATAAATGTAAAAATAATTCAAATAAACATGCAATAAGTCTCATTTCCTCGCATTTGAATGGCATCTTCAGTGTGCTTCAGAGCTAAGACATCATTGGAACAAAGCATTATCTACGTATTAAATCTAATTATATTTATAATACTCTGACATTCAAATTATTCATACGCAAAGAAACATGAAAGTTAAAAGCATGGAGAATCAAAAAGAAACATTATTAGAGAACAAATGCCTTAGACATTTACCCTCTTTGTGGTATCAATATTTGTCATTTTCATTAAAACTTTTAAAACTCTTGCCACATGCAGACATTTGTATCAGCACTAAATTTGCAAAGCTCAAAGAAATTTAATAAGTTATTGGCAAAATTCTGGGATCCTTTTGAATAAATGATAACAGGAGAATCCAAAACTTCTGATCATCACCTAAATACTACATTTAATTAAGCGAAAAAGTAGTAATTCATTTTCTCAAAAAGGAGCCCGGACCGTGGAAAGGCGATTTTCCCTTTTCAGCCTTGTTCGACATAACTAGTTGTTCTCCATATCAATTTGTTCTTATTTTTTTCTTAAATTATCGTCAACTATTTGTATACCAGATTAATTTACCGTATTTCATTTTTATTTGTTTTTGGAATCTGTAAACACGTTTTGAAAAATTGACCGTAGGGACAAACACTTCACTGATTAAAACTATTTATTTAGTTCAAATAATAAATTAAAATTTCTGCTTTCGGTTGTCATGCAATTCATGTTGACGGAATTCGGATCTTTATGCTTTTACGAATGTCATAAGGCAAATCGGTTCTGTTAAGAAATTATAAACGTGATGAAAATGCTATTTTAATGTAACATTATAAGTATAAAGGTTAATCACTTTCACAGCACTTCGTTTGAAAATAATTCAATAAGTATTACCATATTGGAAATGAATATAAACGAAACTCTTCTTGTGAAAATTCTTTTAATTAATAAGCCCTAAATTATAAATATGGATAAATACTAATATTACTAATTATCTTACAGCGAGTTACGTGATACATCAGACAAACGCTTAATAAACAAATGAGTTTCTCATTGAGTAAATAAAAGAATAAATGAATGAATAAAATGAGTTGTCATATGAAGCAAAGGTTTCTATCACTTGGTGAACAAAAAAACATATCTTTATTTCAATGAGGTATTTTCGAGTTTAATATCTCGATAAAAATAGTTTTTCTTTAAAGGATATTTTCCATTTAATTATGCTGTGATGTCGAAGTATCGTAATGGAATATCTATTAAGTTATCTATTCTTTTTTTCATTCTGTTGTCATCACAACACAGGTCGAAAGTGATTTTGATCTCCCTCAGCATTATTGGTAAATCATTCCAATACACAAAAATCTTCAATAAAAATGTTAATTTCTGTTTGAATAAGTGATTGCTGGAGAATTCAATAGGCAGCTTGAATTCGTTTAAAAGAAACCTAGATTTTGGGGAGATTTCTTCTTCCTTTTCTAATTTAAAATCTAAAATTCAGTGAATCGCTTAATACGAGGATGAAGAACTTCTTTACACAGATTATTTCGGAATGGTACTTATTTTCTTCATGCATTCCTATTAGGCTAGAGGTTTTTGAAAAATATACTTTGTGACTGATACCTGATGGACGCATTAAAGATATATGTAGATTTTTAGATATATGTCATCCTAATTATAAGCGTCAATTTACAAAACTGAAAACCAAATGCTTTGAAAATGAGAAATGAAAAATTGTCTTTCTAGTTGCTATCTTGTGAAAAATTAAAGATTTTCTTTTGTGTAAATTAAATCTTGATAACAATTTATTTGTTAATCTATAATATATGTTTAATACGAAATCAAGATTCTTCATTGTAATTATATTAATAATTATTTCAGAATCAAACTAATATTTAATATTATATTTAAGAGCTCTAATGCTGCTACTATTAAAACAAAGATGAATCTAACAAAATTAGTAAAAATGCCATGTTGATAAATGCAAAAAGGAATAAATAGGGAATTAAAAATAATCAAAAATAAAATAAGAATCCGGCTTGAAGACTTTCTTAAAAGTTACCTTCAGACAGGGATTCAAACAAGAGATTTTTTTTTCTGAGAGGTCTGACTTTTGTTCAACAATATGACCAGAAAATCCTTTGAAATTAAGTCATGAGAGATACACCATATTTTACAGAATTAAAATAACAAATTACAATAGAATTCAGCCTCTAATTTAAGTGAAAAATACAATAACATAATATAAACTATAAAAGAACACTCATAACCAATTATGAAACAAAAAGAAAAGAACATATAAGTAGCAAGTAAAGCTTCTACTAAAAAAAAAAACTGTCTCATTTTGTTTTTTCTTGCTTTCCTCGTCGTTATTTTTTTTCTGCTTAAGCTCATTCTTCGATTAAACTGTCATCTTACGGTTAGAGAAAAATTCAAAATCCCTTTCTACGAGTTATTTGAAGGTTTAGAAATTAGTGTCCCCCCCCAAGTGTTTATAAAGTATGCATGAGGTTCCTTTGATCATCCGAGAGTTACTATTATTATTACTATATCCTATAAGCAATCGTCACTGAACGAAATAAAACCAATATCTTATAAGTAATTAAATGTCTATCACAGATAGGCTGAAATTAGGACAGACAATATTTTACTGCCGATGGGTATGTGATAATATTCTTCCACTTGAACAGTTCTTAAACAATTGTTGAAATTCTCCTGACAATCCAGTTACACTGCATAATCATCTCATTGCAGCTCAAAAGAAGTTTTTCAAATTTCTGTGTGGTAAATTTCTTGCTTCAAGAAACCACCAAACAAAAGAGAGCGATGGAATCGAAATAGTGACTTTATTGGATAGGGAATTTTATCCTTGCGACGAAATCAGCCAATGCTTTTATTCCTCCTCAGCAGTGTTAATGCCATCATAAGAATGTTCAGCATTTTTCTCTTCTTAAAAAATGATTTCAGCAGGCTGAGATGTAGTAATAATATCCAGAAATCCTTCAGATGATAGATATTCCAGGAACGCCAAATATGTTTTGCTTGTGCGATGACCCTTGAACATAGGTTGGTCAATCAAGCGATCGTCACTCTCTCAGCCAATCATTAGGTTTATTGACTCGCCTTTTGTACCCACAAACGAGATGCGTGCAAGGCAATGTTGAGGTGATCTGCATATTCGAGGGAATTCATATGCAGATTGTGGAGACGTATTTGCATGCATTCTATTCACTAGCATCGTTTCCTTTGATGAATGTTAGACGAATCTTGATTTCAACAAATGTTGAATTCAGTGATATATTGTAAACAAAATTCTGAATTTCTCCTGAAATTAAGCACCGATGTGGTTTAATGTAGAGTCATTCGAAAGCTGATAAAATGGCTTTGGTAATTATTACCGATTGCAACCAGAAGACGATTGGGTGAAATAATTGAATGGAGATTCCATTGAAAGTCGTCATTAATTTTCGTTTCTTTCATTATCTGTAGTTCGCAAATTATTCAGGATACGCTAATGAAAACAATGCTACTTTTTTCTCATCTTTAGAAATATATGATTTTTTCTATTATTCTTTTAGAAATTTGAATTGTTCTCGGGTTTTGAGTCGGTCCATCCGAACTCGTTCTGTTAGAGGCAGAAAAGAGATGCGAGATGAATACTTAACCATGTATTTCTGAAGTATTCAAAATTAGGTAAAAATAGAATCCTATTTATACTCCTTAAAATGTTAAAGTTGAAAGGATCTATATGTTTTGAAATGCATTTGAGAATACCCTAGGAAATTATATCAAGTGGAAACTATTTGGACTCCTATAGTACCAGAGATATATATTTCTTAATATAGTAATATATTTCTTTTTTTGGATGAGATAATTCGCTTGAATCATCTTTTTATTTATTTATTTTTCAGAACTATAAGAGTAGCAATTAACATAATCGGTGTTCTGTCATTTACTCCTTTTGTTCTAGATCTTTTGATCAAAAGTGTCTTAAAACTACATTTAATTTGTATGAATGAATTCTCTAAATCAGTCATATTGGATAAAGAAATGAAATTAAAACGATTTCTGAGAGAGTATTTTCATTATAGAGCATTAAAAAGTAAATTTACATTTTAATATCTTTTACTTGATAATTAATTATGAATTTAATCAACATTGCAATTTTTTTTTGAAATTTCACTATTAATGGGTACCACATGACTGGAAAACAAATTAACCGATTAAATAATTGCTGACTTTTGAAAATACTAAAATATTATATATCCATTGATAATAACAATTATCCAAAATTTGAAAATTCTATACATTAGAAAATAAGAGAAAAATCTGATACAAAGTTCCATACTTACAAACATGAAATGCATGAAGTTAAGTAAACGCAATATTATCAAAATGAAATTATTGAAACTGCTAAATTTATTTATATAGTACTAAAAATGTTCTAATTTCTTATAAAAAATTGCAACCTTTGTTTTGGGGAATTTTTTAATGATTTTTCATTAAAACATTCTTCATTACCTTATTATATTTTGAATTAGCAATGCATAGCACGGATATAAATTACACATTAAAATTTTGAAGTGAAAAAGAAAGTTCCATATTGATGTGCCACGTAAACTTACATTCAGCGAAGGCAAATATTTTTGTAATTTTCCAGAATCTCGTCTAGTGTATTTGTCCTAAAATTGTACTGTTTTCTAATTACTTCAACTATTACTGTGAAAAACCGTTATAAAATAAAGGACAGAAATATTTATTAAGAGCATAGGCAAATGGAAGTTTTCAGTTCATTAAAATAATGTATTTGTATTGGAATGTATTGAAGCTGTGAAAGAAATGTTAAGATCTTTTTTAAATAATATCATGACAGAAAAAATACATTTTTCTTCATTGATTTTAATGATTAAATATTATTATCTAATTCTCATCCTGTTTCTGCCTCTTATTCAACAAAATTGTATCATGAGGTGTGTTAAATTAGAATAATTTGAATTCAAGTTTGTTCGAGTGAAGCGCCGATATTATTTGATTAGCAGCACTTACTTTTAATTAAGAAATAAAATTAAATAGATAAGAAAGTTTACTTTGCTAAAAAATAAAGAGTTTGTAATGTTTTTAGCTTCTTACACAGCATGCTGCTAAAGGTTGTTGGAAAAGTTTAAGAGTGCCAGGAGTGTAGAATCTGTTATATTTGTAAATAGAATTTGGTTTCTCAAAGTTAAAGGTTAAGTTAAAGATCAAAATTACCATTAAAAGAGGATTCTTCATTCGTAATTAAAATTAAAAAAGGGATTTGACAACTAAAATCCACAACATAAATTTAATTTAATACAAAGTTTCAATACCATCTCAAAACTATTGTATTGTAACAACATAAAAGGGATTTATATCATGAGCAGTTCCTACTTTTGCAACTATACAACCATCTTTAAATGCCTAATTTAAATGATTGAAAGATTAGTTGTCAATACTGCGTCCTACTTATTATTATCGCATCTGTATGTTTGCGTCCCAAAGGTTATGTTGTTATCCATGCCACTGGCGTTTTGCGATACTGCAAGTTTGAATTCTATTATATATGAACTGTAGTCTTCATTTTTTGTTTTACTTAATTCCCTTATCAAAATCCCATTTAAATGTTACTTTGCTAATGACTTCATGATCTAGTAGCTATTAGAGTTACATTGAAATTACATTATCTGTGAAATATCAATGGATTGAACTAAACGATCTCTACAATACTGAGGCTGAAATTAAGAATGAGTCCTATTACCAGCCACAA
The DNA here is from genome assembly GCA_026543055.1 of Argiope trifasciata. NCBI lineage: Eukaryota > Metazoa > Arthropoda > Arachnida > Araneae > Araneidae > Argiope > Argiope trifasciata. The sequence continues at coordinate 348,741 of JAPMOQ010032307.1, read as the reverse complement.
TACAATCTTTCCCGTAAGTCAAACCAGATACCGAAACGAAATCAGACACCAAACTGAAAGCTTCTCATCCCCATACATGGGGTGTTCTTTTGTGAGAGATGCTCTATTACAAAAAAGACCCTGTATCCCTTACCAACCCTTAATGTTTTTAAATGACATTTTAGTACATGCTGATTATGCAAGGCAAAAAGCTTAAAATAATTTTAAAGTAATCTGAGATAATCTCATTTACTTTATCTAAAAACATAATATATATATGCATCTTTAGTAAGAATTTCTGTTAAATTGTGTCACATTTATTAAGGCGATAATCATTCAGAATAATAATACAATTTTAAGCATAAGGAAATTTATTTCTTTAAAGACATTGTTCATTCAAACAGCTATACATATTTTGTCTTCATACATGCTGGTGCATTTCTAAATATTAGGCAATCCAAATCTTTAATAAATCAGCTGAGGAAATATTATCACACAATTTAAGCACCATAATGTAGGATGTGTTGACTGCCATCTACAACCTGAATATCAAGGAAATGAATGCGCCAGAAGTCTTCCACGTCACATTTATATAATTAAATTTACGTTCTGTGAGATATTAAGTAGAATAAATTATCATTATATTTAGACCTCCACTAGATATAGAACGGGGATAATTTGCTAGGAGTACACGCGCATTTGGTCAGAGGTTGAACGCTTAAAAGCCCGAGCTGAAAGCGCGAAGAAGAATATTTTTATTGGGAGTAGGACCAGAAATCGAGCTGTTGAAGAAGGCAATTTGAAAGCTACAAATAGAACAATGGTTTTATAAAAGGATTATATATAAAAAAGAACGAGGGATGAATTTGTGGATTCTCTTTGAAAATAGAAACAATGTTGTTGCATTATAAAGATCGGCAATGTCTTTTATTTCTTTGAAATTCTGAGTTAAATAAAATAGTATGTAAGTTTAAAGGATACTAAAAATCGAAATCATAAGAAACTGGCGTGAAAAACAATGATTTGCAAATCAGGCAATGACTTAAAGCCAAGCACTTGCATAGTTTATTAAAACGGTTTAATAATAACTTGTTTTTATACTGTTATCAATAACAAATAACTAATTTAATTAATTGTTTTTTACATTTTTTAATAATATGCGAATAAGTTTTCCAGAATGAGAACAGAAAATTTAAATAAATAACTCAGCATAATCCCTAAAAATATGTTTTTATAATAATTTGTAGTAAATGAACCTATGTAAAACATATTTTAACCCATATAAATTGATAATATTTTATTCATCTGTAAAACGAAAATTGTTTAAATGGGCATTGTCTAAAGAAATACCATTAATAAAAAGAAAAAAATCTGATATCTGCATTAGAGAGTGAAAAAAATTTAGAGGGAAAACAGATTGAAGAATAAAAAATATCCTTATGTCAAAGAAGAAACAAACATAATTGATGTACTTTCATAAATTCTTAGCCTCGATCGGACTATATTTTTAAAATAAGATGAATGATTTCAGAAAAAGAAAATTAAACCTGAAATCAATAAAGCATGGATATTGATAATTCCAGAACTTTTAATGTGTGAATGTATGCAAGAAAGGCATTCAAATCATGATTAGATATTGCAAACATGAATTAAAGCCTCACAAAAGGTGTCATAATCTGCAATGAATAATTTGAAGTTGCAATATAAATTTAAAGCGAAAAGAGTTGTGTGAAAAATGGCAGTTTATAAGATAAAATTTGATGACTGAGAAGAACACTCGGAAAGTCAAAAATGTACAGCATTCTGGAGAAAATTACTGAATATATATTTGTTATCACAATTTGAGAGTTCTGCCAACAACACAATAAAGAATAAAATTCAACGATTTGCGCATCCATGAAATACACTTACGTTCATCGAGAAATAAATATAAAAAAACCAGATTATAAAGCTATTTCATGTTAATTTATTTAAGTTGATTGCATTTTGCAAAATATTAGCTTTACCATTGAAAATAGTAAAGCTAATGTTGTAATTGAATTGCATGCGTGTTAAAGATAATTAAATTTAGACCTCATTTCTTTAAAATGTACTATAAAATAAATTCATCAACATGAAATAATAAATTTGACTTAACTATCTACTTATTCAGAATTTTCAAGCGTAGTTTGCATTGTTTTTGTATTATAGAGTAGCCAGAGAAAATTAAGGATTTAAGTATTTAACCCAAAAATATATTTCCTATAAATTGTTTTTGAAAATTATAAAATTCCTACTGTTATTTTTAAATTAAATTTCGATTTCGAAAGTATAATCTTTGAGATCATTATGAAAAATAATCAAAAAGAAAAAAGTGTATTATGAGTTCACTAATTTGTTTGCTTTTAAGCTTTTAGATCTTTTACAATCGAAACGAAGGAGTTAATGAAGAGAATATTAAATACTGCGTTTTGAGTTGTAAAAAAATTTATTTCAAAAATTCAAAACATCTTTAAGCAATTTCTTAAAAAGAAAGTAAATTAGAAAAGAAGCGCAAACACTAGACAGAAAATGGAACTTTTCTTCTTTCAGTAAGTAAACTGCTTTTTAAATCAAGGGCAATAAATTTGATGATGCCAAAAATAAAAGGGAAAATGCAATTAAGAAAACAATGATTATCAACTTCACCCAGAGCTTCGGAAATAATATGTAAAGATAGCAGAAAACATTTCTATTCATTTTTTATTAATTAGGATTTGGATACTGTAGTATTAAAAAAACATTTTTGAGTATTTTCTATACTGGATTTTCAACCATGAAGGATAATTAAAACATTTGTGGTTAAGACTTTTAATATAATTATATTAATGAAGTATACACTGATAATATAAGCCAAGAATTTTGTGCATTTAAATATATATCTTTTTCATATAAAGAAAAGAATGTCTCGATCGCGACTAATTCCTTACATTTCAAATCAACCCATTTGTTTCCCACACTACAAATGTAACAGTTGTGGTGTGGCCTTTCTAAAGCTATTGGGCTTACGGGAAAATATTTGAAGTGCCTCCGAATTGGGAATCGAGAATGATTGAATTAACGTGTATGCCTATTTTAGAGAGGCACTTAAAGTGTTATCAGTAGTATACACTGATGGAAAAAAATCCCAACACTAGGAAGGAGCTGTGCTAGATAAACGAAATTTGGTAGGCGTGTTTATACATCTGAAAGATGACGTCGATTCAAATTTCGAGCTACGCGCGTAAGCGTGGCGCTAGTAGCGACACTATGAGCATGCAAATTAGGTTTGCTTTAAATAAGCGCTGTAAGGTTCGTGATCGTTATTTACAGTTGAGATTTGACGTAGTGGGTTAATGTTAATCAAGGATGCCTCTGAGAAGACGAAGAAGCCATTATCAACAGCTCACTGAGTTTGAACGAGGTCGTGTTGTAGGGCTACGAGAAGGTGGGTTTTCTTTCCGCGATATTGCTGAAAGACTTGGCAGGAATGTACCCACTGTGCATGAGTATTGGCGGCAGTGGCCAAGGGAAGGTACTGCCGCAAGATGACCAGGTTCCGGGCAGCCACGTGGTACTACTGCGAGGAAAGACCGTCATATTCGGCATATGACTGTGGCTAATCGTACTGCGTCTGCAGCTGAAATTCGAGCTGCAGTTGACACCCCAGTGACACAACGAACTGTTACAAATCGGTTACTTCAAGGATAGCTCCGAGCCAGACGCCCTGTACAGTTTATTCCACTGACTCCAAACCACTGCCGTTTGCGCCTTTAGTGTTGTCAAGCTAGCGCTCATTGGAGGACGGAGTGGAGATCTTTTGTGTTATCTGATGAAAGCCGGTTCTGCCTTGGTCGCAGTGATAGCCGTTTGTTGGTTAGAAGGAGGCCCTTTGAATGCCTGCTAGTGACCTGTCTGTGGCCTAGACACACAGGGCCTACTCGTGGAGTTATGGTTTCGGAAACAATTTCGTATGACAGCAGGAGCACTCTCGTGGATATCCCACGCACCCTGACTGCAAATTTGTACGTCAGTCTAGTGATACAACCTGTTGGGCTGCTATTCATGAACAGGATTGAAGGGGGTATTTTCCAACAGAATAACGCTCGCCCTCATACCGCTGTTGTAACCCAACATGCTCTACAGATTGTCGACATGTTGCCTTGGCCTGCTAGATCACCAGATCTTTCTCCAATCGAGCACGTATGGGACATCATTGGACGACAACTCCAGCGTCATCCACAACCAGCACTAACCGTCCCTGCATTGACTGCCCAAGTGCAACAGGCATGGAACTCTATCCCACAAACTGATATCCGACACCTGTAAGACACAATGCATGCACGTTTGCATGCTTGCATTCAAAATTTTGGCCGTTACACCGATTACTAATGTACCAACATTTCACATTTGAAATGGCCCTTCTCGCCAATGGCTCTACCTGGTATCTGGAAACTTTAATCAATTAAATATGTCACCTAGACAAATGTATTCCTAAAATTTCATTACTATACAATAATCCTTTCTTGGTGTTGGGAGTTTTTTTTCCATCAGTTTATTATAGAAAATATTGTTTTCATTTTAAATTTTATGAGTAGAAACAAATTATGCTTAATATTTGCAGCGACGAGTGATTGGGCTGAATTATTTCGCACTTTACAATGACCATCAGGTAAGTTGAGAATTTTCATTTTAGTTCATTGAATCGATTCTCCTGACGTATTGCACATGAAATTTAACAACTATGTAGAATTACTTAAACTTCAAAATATCAATATGCATCTATTTTAAATTCTGTAGCTGCTTCAATACAAAGTTTGAAACTGTTACAATAAATTTGAATACAAAGTTACTTAAAATTCTGAAAGAACAAATAATGTTTGATTATTTTACTTGTTTGAGCCAGAAAAACCCAGCCAGTAATTAGGGTTTTTATATAGTCGTTAGAAATATCATGTATTCAATTATACATTGATTTCTTTCATTAAAAATCACACAAACAGATTCTATGAGAATATTTTTGACATGCATGTAATAAATAATATAAAAATCTTTAAAAACATGCGGTTTCTATAGTATTTTCGGATTCTCTTAAGTTGAATGTGAAAACAGCTTATTTCTAATATTGGGGGCTATTAATTACTGTCATTACTATACGCACCTTTCACTGAAGCAGATGATTAGATGCAAGTCAAAGGTTTGTTGAATGAAAGAGGTAGTAATCAGTCAGCAATTACGATGATAAAAATTCGAAATTGATTTACTTTTCAGAATTGGATTTTAAAAACTGTCTTGCCAAATTAGAGATTTCTATTTATTTGATCAAAAATTGTTCATAATATTATCATTCCTTCCTCCTAAAAATTGCTCAATAAGTTCGAAACACAGTTCATCTTGAATTTAGTGTCCAAACATTATTCGGTTAAGGATAAAATATTCTTTCATCTTTGCAAGAAGTTTTCTAAGTATAAAAAAAATTATTATTTAACGATTTTAGAATAAAACCTGTATTCTCTTCCTCATTCGTCTGAAAAAAGAAGACTTTTTTGCTATAATTTACTAGTGGTTATCAAAATAATATAAACACTGCAAACGAACATTTATTTATAAGGCTATCTTTGGTTTGTAATGCAGCTTGGAATTGCCTGGCAATAGAATCAAACAAGTGCTGAATATTATTTACAGGAATATTGCACAATTTTTAATGGAGAATTTGTGAATGTTTTATTAGAGATACCAGGATATCGCATCTGGTTTGAACTTGTCAGAAATTGATCATAACGTTTCGATTATATGGAGATCGGAGGACTGTGTAGGTCAATTCATCCGAGTGCTCATGAATTAATTATTGGACCAGTCCCGCTGAATCAATAGGAACATTAACATTCTGGAAAATTTCATCCCCTTTAGGAGAGCTATTTAAGTTAATTGCATGCGTTCAACTTTTTGCTGAACTAGTCAAAAAAATTGCAATTTTTTGCATCAAAAATAAAACCAGTCAACTAAAATATCCGTACACTACTTTCCCCTAGTGATCGTTTCTTTCAAGATTACAAATGGATCACAAGGAAACTATAATGCGGCTGACCATACCAGAACAGAAACTTCTCCATACATGGAAGAATACAATTACTTGAGCTATCACTTGAGCTCCGAATTCCGATGTGGATAAAAGTATGAAAGATAAATCGTCTGACGATATTACTGTTTTTAAATTTCAATCTACCTGGTTTTTCGGTTATGGAACCGCTGTACACAACAATTGGCAATAACATCGGTGACAAGTGGCTTGGGAATTGTGGTTTTTCCGTAAATGTGCTGTTTATGAATATGGCTTCTAACTGTAATTATTGACAATGGAGAATCCAGATGGGTATTGCATTCTTTGGTTACCATTGTTTTCCTTTCAGGCGTTAAAATCCGTTTCAAAGCCATCCATCTTTTACAGTCAGCTTCTCCATCTGTCCACAGTTTTACTTTGCCGAGTTTGTCCTTGTTTTCTATACGTGTGCTGTTATGACTGTTTTAGTCACATTTACTCCGTTGCCGCACTCCTTCAATTTAGCCTTTTTGAAAATACGTGAGTTTTAACGCTTTACATAACTGACAAATATCCATGAAAGAATTCTCCTCCAACGCTTCGTATTTAAAAACAACAGTATTTAGGATTATACTAGTACTAGGATTATACATTTACGAAGCACATTCGTAAATGTCACATTTATACATAGGTTTGCCTCTTTTTTGGAGAATCGCTTGCAGTATGAGGAAAAATACATATCTTCATTATCATGTTGACTGCCTACTACGAGATAACTCGTAGACTTCGTACTTTTCTAGGACGCCAACTACGAGTTATCACGTATTGTGTTTACATTTTTGTGCAGCTACGAATAAACTCGTAGTATATCAGTGCTAATATCGATAGATGCCTTCTGGGGAAAAACAAAATATCAATGCTGGCTTGCATAAATAGAAAATTTATTAAAAAACGCACAAAAATATAATTATAAAAATGAACAATGCGAAGCGTATCAGCTGGTTCTATATAAATATCTCAAAGAATGATAGCAATAGGCATGAAAAGGGATCATAGTGAAATAAAAATTTCTTTTCTCTTAGAAAAATAATTAAATATTTCATGTCCAGTAAATAAATTTATCTTTCCAGAATTTTTATAATAATAGGAGTCTGAAAGTTGCTTTTATTACAGTTTATGCTATTATATCAAATATTTGTTGAATTTAATTATATAATACGAATTGAACAAATATTTCTTCTAAACATGTTGACAGCTAACTACGAGATAACTCTTAGATATTGTTCTTTTCTAGGACGCCAACTAAGAGTGATCTCGAACTGTGCTTACCGGCCTTTTTTGCAGCAACGAATAAACTAGTAATATATCAGAGTTAATATTGATAGATGGCTTCAGGGAAAAGAACAAAATATCAATGCTGGCTTGCATGAACAGAAAATTTATTTAAAAATGAACAAAATATAACTATAAAAATGAGTTCAAATTAGTTAGTGCCATTTTAGGCCAGATTTCTGAAAATTGGCGTGGCTTTCAACGTGCTATATATGTGCCTTTATATTGCAGATGAATTTTCTTTTAAACCTAAGAAGAAATCGTTGATTCCTGATTGTTGATTCTTTCCTAGTTAGGAACTGTGGTGTATAGTTTTCCAATTGATTATTTCAGCGTGGAAGGGGACATAAGAAGCAAATCTTCCGATTTAGCAAGGGTTCAAGTATTTTAATATATTCTCAGAAACGTTAGATTCTTTTATAAGACGAAATGTTCTGAATATCAAAGTTTTTAATAGAGATAATTATTATTTCTGAAAAGTGATTTAGTTATTTTAAAGTCCAACTTTGAAGTAACACTAGGTTACACAGTAGTTTTGAATTGTTACTATATGACGAGGACTTTTGCAGCTTACTTGTGGGTGAACATCTGTAACATATATCAACCCTATTTAGATGATGATTTGTCAGCAGAGCAAAGGGAGATGACTATTCGTATCCGTATTTCCAATCTGGCCAATACGGATTTCCTGCTACTGAAACTTAGAATTTATTAAAAAATATCACCAGCAAGCCTTTTTTATAATTCTGTTTAGTTTGCATTTTTAACTATCCCAGTACGTTCATTCTTTATTCATTTGCTAGATAATACTTCTCTTGATATTACTCCTTCTTAAGTTTTTGATTTGAATAATCATCAGAAGCCCTTTTTCGGAATGCGGTTTGTTAATAAAAATATGCTTTTAAATGCTAAGTATACGTGACAAATCTGCACCTCGAGAGAAATTTAACTAACAGCATTTAGTGATCGGAGAAAAGTTCTTGCCGCTTTCTTTTGCAAAATTAAAACACACACAAATAATATGCTTCGAGACTTAATGATTAAGAAATAAGTACAGTAAAAGCTCCTTATTCGCGCTTCCTTCATTCGCGTTTTCACTATTTGCGAATTTAATAAATGCGACCCAATTCCTATATCCGCGGTAAAAATTTCTTTATTCGCGGATCTTATAAGTACATACATAATAATAAAAGGACTCCAATAGATATCCAATCCAAAATCCTTTGTAAATGCCATCAAATGGACTAATAAAAAAGTAAAATAGATCTTATTACAACTTTGTCTAATGTATGTTTTTAATGCAAACTGCAAACATAGCCGAAATTGCGAATGGAATAGGACGAGTTGGGATCGAACAGATAGAATCAAATGACATTCAGGAATGGCTTGAATCGCAAGATGAAGATTTGACTGAAACCGATTTGGAGGAAATGTTAAATTCACAGCTCATTGAAGAAGATGTTTCAACAAGCACTGGAAACGTGACATTTAATTTGAAAAATCTTAGTGAAGGTTTGAGATGACCAAGTCTTATTTTTAAGAGACAAATTGCTAATGCGATTGCTGCGTATCAGTCTGAATTGAAGGAGCTTTTAAAAACTGCCAAGCAAGAGAAAATTACAAAATTCTTGAAACTATTGCCTAAGCTTTAAGATGACGAATCAAAAACTTCAATTAAATTTATATATATATATATATATATATATAT
>JAPMOQ010032307.1:308959-339585 GCA_026543055.1 Argiope trifasciata | reverse complement strand
GTGTGTGTGTGTGTGTGTGTGTGTGTGTGTGTGTGTGTGTGTGTTCACGGCATTTTTATGGAACATATACCCCGCGAATAAAGAGCTTTACTGTAAGCGTTTTTATGACGAAAAACCGCTGTAACATATTATTAGAAGAATATTTCAAATAATCTATATAAATAAAAACGAATGTTTGTCTGTATGTCTCTTATGCGTTGCCACACCGGTCATCCGACTCTATCCAGTTATATGCTGGATGCTTACGAGTCGGACAGTCAAGAAATTTATTTGTTTCTGCTGGAGTATATTACCTACCCTAAAGCTCTTGAATCATAAAGTTTTTAAAAAAGGAATAAATATTATTTACCCTCCCCCTTTATATATCATTAGATATTTAATGTAAATGAATGTATTCATTTACGATACGAAAATAAATATTATTCTTTCTATCCTTTCTAATTAAACAAGACAGTCATTTTAAATTTTAAATATTAAATTTTAATTCCAAAACTATTTATTTTGCGACAGCAACGCTCCGGGTGCCAGCTAGTTCTATATAAATATCCCAAGGAATGATATCAATAGGCATGAAAAAGAGATCATAGTGAAATAAAAATTTCTTTTCTCTTAGAAAAATAATTAAACATTTCCTTTCCAGTAAATAAATGAACTTTCCAGAATTTCTATTATAATAGGAGTCTGAAAGTTGCTTTATTATAGTTTAAGCTATTGTATCAAATATTTGTTAAATTTATTTATATAATGTGAATTGAACAAACTGCTAACTAAGAGAGTACTCGTACTTAGCTTTCTTTTCTAGGAGGCCAACTACGACGTATCTCGTACTGTGTTTACCGGCCATTTTTTTTGCAGCTACGAATAAACTAGTAGTATATCAGAGCTAATATTGATAGATGGCTTCTGGAAAAAGAACAAAAAATCAATGCTGGCTTGCATGAGCAGAAAATATATTAAAAACGAACAAAAATTGTAATTATAAAAATGAGTTCAAATTTGTTAGTGTCATTTTAGGCCAGATTTCTGAAAATTGCCGTGACATTCGAGTTAATTTAGTGTAAAAGTACATTTTTCTTGAAAACATTGAAACGATCATCATGCAAAACCTTCATCCTAATAAATGAAGGTTTTGAAGGTGTGAGCAAATTCTTAAAAAATCACCGAATCAATTCTAAGAATGTTAGACACAATATATAAAATTATCTTGTATACCCATGTATACAATATACAATATTTGCTTCTGTACAGCATAGCCATTAAATATAAATTTTGAATGTTCCTTACTAATTTATCTTTCCTAATCTAATATCAGAATAATTACATAAAATGAGGCATCTAAAACCATTAATCTTCATAGAATAAAAGACAAGGGCATAAATTTCAATTTCAATTTGTTTTACTTCAATAGATGTATGTACGCATCGTAGTGATTTAGTTCTTTTCTGGAAAATATAAAGCAATAAATCACTAATCTATAATTAATTAAACGGATTAATATTTATCATTGTGTTCATTTATTTGGGAAACTATTTTATAAATAGATATCAAGGCTTATAAAAGAGGATGTGTATTTTCAAAAATACTGAACTTATTACACTTTAAGCATAATTATACGGTGTTTGGTATGGAAATTTGATGTGATTTGAAGGGTTAATACATCTTGGTTCATTCTTGACTGAACGAATGAACAAAAGAATTTTACCAATATCTTAGCTCCAGGAAAATATTTTTCCTTAAAATCTTAAAAAATGTTTTACTTAAAATCTTAAATTTTTTTTCCAGCTTGTGCTAATAATAATCACTGTTTCATACAGTAGAGTTTTAGTTTAAGTTTAGTTACATTAACGTCCCGTTTTAAAGCAACACGAGGGCTATTTTGGGAGGTACCTCTTCATTTTGAACCACGGTCAGATGACGAGGACGACACATGAACTGGCACCCCCCTCTCCACACCACACCAGCGGGAGGACGTTTGATCTGACAGATTTAACGTGCAAGACACCCCCACACACGACGGTTCTTCGGTAGAATCGAGTCTGGAGCCTGAAACCCTCCGGTTCCGAAGCCGAGGCTTTATCATCAGGCCACCGCGGTACCAAAGTGGGTACCAAAAAATGAACGCAGGCCTAAAATTAATACTGAAATAGCATTTCCTTTTTAGACTCACACAGATACATTGGATCGATTTCATTACATGCTGAAATCAGCATACACTGATAAAAAAAATCCCAACACTAGGAAGGAGCTGTGCTAGATAAACGAAATTTGGTAGACGTGTTTATACATCTGAAAGATGACGTCGATTCAAATTTCGAACTACTCGCGTAAGTGTGGCGCTAGTAGCGACACTATGAACATGCAAATGAGGTTTGCTTTAAATAAGCGCTGTAAGGTTCGCAAAGCCATTATCAACAGCTCACTGAGTTTGAACGAGGTCGTGTTGTAGGGCTACGAGAAGGTGGCTTTTCTTTCCGTGATATTGCGGAAAGTCTTGGCAGGAATGTATCCACTGTGCATGAGTATTGGTGGCAGTGGTCTAGGGAAGGTACTGCCTCAAGAAGACCAGGTTCCTGGCGGCCACGTGGTACTACTGAGAGGGAAGACCGTCGTATTTGGCGTGTGGCTGTGGCTAATCGTAACTGCTTCTGCAGCTGAAATTCGAGCTGCAGTTGGCACCACAGTGACACAACAAACTGTAACAAATCGGTTACTTCAAGGACAGCTCCGAGCCTGACGCCCTGTACAGTGCATTCCACTGACTCCAAACCACTGCCGTTTGCGACGTGAGTGGTGTCAAGCTAGAGCTCATCGGAGGACAAGGTGGTGATCTGTTATGTTTTCTGATGAAAGCCGGTTCTGCCTTGGTCGCAGTGATAGCTGTTTGTTGGTTAGAAGGAGGCCAGGTGAACGCCTGCTAGTGACCTGTCTGCGGCCTAGACACACAGGGCCTACTCCTGGAGTTATGGTTTGGGGAGCAATTTCGTATGACAGCAGGAGCACTCTCGTGGTTATCCCACGCACCCTGACTGCAAATTTGTACGTCAGTCTAGAGATACAACCTGTTGTGCTGCCATTCATGAACAGCATTCAAGGGGGTGTTTTCCAACAGAATAACGCTCGCCCTCATACCGCTGTTGTAATCCAACATGCTTTATAGAATGTTGACATGTTGCCTTGGCCTGCTAGATCACCAGATCTTTCTCCAATCGAGCACGTATGGGACATCATTGAACGACAACTCCAGCGTCATCCACAATCAGCATTAACCATCCCTGCATTGACCGCCCAAGTGCAACAGGCATGGAACTCCATCCCACAAACTGATATCCGACACCTGTACGACACAATGCATGCGCATTTGCATGCTTGCATTCAAAATTCTGGTGGTTACATCGGTTACTAATGTACCAACATTTCACATTTGTAATAGCGCTTCTCGCCAATGGCTCTACCTTGAAACTTTAATCAATTAAATATGTTACCTAGACAAATGTATTCCTAAAATTTCATTACTCTACTATAGTTTTTTCTTGGTGTTGGGATTTTTTTTCCATCAGTGTGTAATGAAAAATATGCATTTTTAATGTGTTTTTAACTGTTTATAGAACATGTTTGTTTTATTTATAAAGCTTATAAAATTTCACCTGAAAAGCATTCCTTTTTATTTACTGTTAAATAGAATTTATTTTAGCTTGCAAATTAATATTATGATAAATTTGAAAATGTTAAACTTTGTATAAGAATAGCGTAATCTAGTGGGTGTGGCTTTATGTGTTCAGAATCTGTTTGAAGAAATAAAACATGATTTTCCTCCTCAAATACTTTTTTGTTGGAAAAGTCAAACTATTAAAATTTCAGAATAATTCTTCATGAGAGAAGAAATTTATTCTTTCAGAATAAATTTCTTCTCTCATGAAATTCAGTATATGAATTGCAAAATTTGAAATTATGTTTCATAAATAATAAATTTAATTTTCTGATAATAGTAAAACATAATTTATCAGTAACTTAACTTATTACTTATTTTTTTAACTTAAGTGATTATAATTTAAATACTATTATTAATTATTACTTTCATTTTTATTAATTTAAAAATTTGATTTAGTAGCTGAAATTCATTACTATTTATGTTTCCTATATAACTGATGTATCGTTATGTTTGTTTCAAGTACTTTTTTAGAAAGGTTGATTAAACATTTTAATTCAACTTCTAAACAATTACAATATTTATAATTTCGTTACTTATATTCATTCTTATTCTATTGATTCATGAAAATCGTGTCTTTAATTTCAACGAATTAATAAAAATACCATGAAACGATAAAATGAATGACTTACTGAATGAAATTAATCCATATTCGGGCGGCATGAATGAGAAATAAATCGCAGAAAGTAACTGCGTGCAGTGTATTTTTCATTCGCTCAGAAATGAAAAGAAAACTCTAGGTTAAGGGATTGGTGAAAATGGCTTTTTGGACACCATTACAAGAAACGGTTTGAGCGTTCACTTACATTGTGTGGAACGACAAAAAGGACGGATTGAGAATTGAATAATAACTGGTACCTCGGCTGATAAACGAGAATGGGATTTGTTTACACACTCTCATCCTTATGAGCTAATTAACGGTAATTAAATTAAGCGGTTTAATTACCCAACAGAAAGATTGTGAAATGAAGCAATACAAAAGTGGAACAAGAAAACAAGATCGAATACGAAGCATATTAAATGTCACAGAGCGATTAAGACTGCAAAGACCTAAAGTAAAGTGTCTTCATTGGAATGTGGCTTTATGTAAATTTAATTTTTAAAAAGATCATCTAAGAAATGTTGATTATTTGCGAGAAATAAACAAATTTGTTTTTCAATTATTAGAGTCAAATAATAACGTAATTTCATTCTAGTCATGTGATAAACATTTCCATAATCTCAAATTTATTTAAGAAAAAAGAAATATCAGTGTGCCAAAAAATTGTTATATCAAACCATTAAAATATTTTATACTTTGGAAACTATTTTATGAATTTATTTCCTAATTAAAAGACTACTTTAAAGTTTCTGCACAATCGACAGTAACAAAAGTCATTTCCAATAAAAGAAACACTCAATAATAAAGTATTTAATCCTTTTTACAGAAAACAAGCAGATATTTTTCTGAAAAAAAAAAACGATCTACACATATTAAATGATTATTGATAGTGCACTTAATACAAAGAAAAGAACAGAAAAAATCTTTATAATTTATTTTATTTAACTATTTTAATTTTTAATTGATGTTACAACTTATAATTCTAACTATAATATCCAGTTCACATTTCTGTTATTAAAAATTATATATATATATATATATATATATATATAAAGAGAGAGAGAGAGAGAGAACAAAATCTTGTTTACTGTACCATCTAGGATTTTTCAAAATTTCTATAAATGTTATGTATATTTAATTAATTATAATTTTAGTACTAAGATAAGTAATTAAGAATGTCGGATTCCATAGTAAGGTTCTAAAGCAAAAACACTCCACTAATAGGATGCTTATTCATTGTAATATTAAAGCACAATCATCCGTCTATATTGAGAAAATAGCATTCAAACTCACAATTTAAAAAAAAATTAATGAAAAAAATTCTTAAATTGTTGCAATAAACAATCTAATAAAAGCTCAAATTTAATGATTTTCCCAAACACTTTTACAATATAGATGTTTTAATTAGAGAAGATTTATATATTTCCTAATCAATATTCTAATATTTTCACAACTAAAATATAGTTAATCATTTATTCTCTTTTTAGATAGATGAACATGAATGCTAGCATTCAGAAACGGAATGACCTTAACTTGTTGAAATTCGTTATTAAGTCTTGTGATTACAGTTTTAGTTCTTTGTCAAATTTTGGAGCGAAATGATACGCAAAAAGTAGTCCAAAACAAGTATTCTCAAAATGTAATCATTGAATTATGCCAAAAATCTATATTTTGCAACTATTACCAGGTCTTTGATTTTAACGGCTTTACATAAGGTTAATAAACGTCATTCAGGATATTGGTAGACTTAATCAAGGTTCCCAATTTTATGCGATAGTTAAATCAATTGGAGGGTATACGAGAATGCTTAGAGAACGCCGTTACTATTGGTTTATACTTAAAGAATGAAAAGGAATTAGAAAATCGAATAAAAAAGAATCTACCTTTACTTTCAAGCTTAAGGCAAAAGGCAAATTCCTTAATTATTATTAGAGATGAATTATTTTCATGTCATCTAGTTATTAGGGTTCCAGTGAATATCCTTATAAAATTTGAGTATTTTCATATTTTTCAAGAAAATGCTTTTTTCTATCTTTTATAAACATACTTGTTGGTACCCTGCGCGTTGCTGCCACAGAAGAAATAATTTTGGAAATATCTTCTGAAATTTAAAATAACTGTTTGTTGAATTAGGAATGATAGACAGAAATAACATTCATTCTCGAATACCTTCATTGAAATTGAGTGACATTTAAAGGGGAAGCGTAATAATATTAATTCTATTTTTTTTTATAATTCAAGACTTTAGGGTTGGTAAAAATTTTTTCCATCTTCCGTAGAAACAAATAAGTGCAAGTAATAATTATTCGAAGTTTCATCGCAATCGGAGAAATACTGACATAAGAGACATACAGACAGACATTCATTTTTATATATACAGATAATCATTCCATTAACTTAACTGTGTAGAGGGGAAAAAAACAGTAAACGTTTCAAATTTCTTATTTCCTCATATTATATTAACATTTTATTATTCTTTCACTTTATTAATAATCAATTTACACACAGGTTTCAGAAAAGATTAATTTTATTGCTGCAATTTGTAGTTTATAATTTTAAAAAGAAATATTCATAAGCAATTACATATACATACATACATATTCAATTGTTGTAGATTACTGCAAAATAATTAGTATCAACCGTTGTCATTTCGGTTGACAAACATGATAAAAAATGAATGATAAAATTATAAATGGAGCTATTTTTCCTAAAATTTGCAGCATTAAATAACCAAAAAATGAATTAAGACACATTTTAATGCTCCTTCAAGCATTTGTTTACATTCAAATTTTCGATTCGACACACACTATTTTTTGCTAGTTGATTACTTTCAAATGATATTCCCCAAGTTCGAATCAACGTACCACCTAACTGAGCCTTCTTGAAGTTCCATTAATGAACAGCAAATGAGGGCTTTCTAACATACAAAATAAAATAAAACGTTTGCTAGAAAAGACTAAGTGGGCCATCTGTCAGCACTCACAGGTTGACTAATGGGATTCTTGCATGATTTCACCGGCATTGAGTTTTTGGCTTCATGCAAGCAAAATATGTTTCCAAAGGATCAATGATCAAATATTTTATACTTTTTAGAAGCAGATCTGGAAATGTGAGTAGATTACGAATGATTTAACGTAGAATGAAGACTCTTGTCAACTATGTTTCATAGTTCTTATCCTATCACAGGAAAATAAATTTATTTGGGTAAAACTGATATTCATTTTTGTCTTCTGCCATCTTCTTGATTAATCAAAATATTTTATGAATCTGTGGAGTACTAGCTATTACTCGGAGTGTTGATGCCGCATAATTTGAGAAATATAGCTGTCTTGTTTCATTAAGAAAGAAGACTATTTATTCTCCTATTGGAAATGAATACATTCTTTGAAATGGAATGATAGAGAAGCATAAATAGTATTCATTCGATTTTTTTATTGTTCAAGACTTTAGGGATGGGAATATTTTTTTGTTTTTCCATTTTCAGCAGAAACAAATAAGTGCAAGTAATAAATATTCAAAGTTTCCTCGCAATCGGATGAGGGGTACGTCAGCGCACAAGAGGTATACAAACAAACGTTCATTTTTATTTATAGAGATATAAAAACATGATATACAAGCATATATTTTCTGCAGTTTAATATTTATGAACAATTTGAATTCTTAAATTTAGAAACATCTAAGATGCTACCTATGACTTAGATAATGAAAAGGAATTTATTTTAAATCTACTTTTTGATGTTTATTTGAAAAAAAATTATGTACATACTGATGTTATGAACTGCATTTCTAAGCAAATTTGTATTATATTATATGAATAAATATTTAAATCTGTTTATTAGATATTGCTATTTATGACAACAAATTTGCAGTTAAAAAAGTCATTTCTTACAAGAAAATCAAAGAAATTGCTTTATATATCTTGTATAGTTTGTGTAAGAAAACGTGCCAATTTCTAATTAATCGGCATATAGACTGGAAATGTATATTCTCAGTGTAATGACATTACTAATTATGCACTCATTGGAAAAGTACAAGTCCAAAGAGAGTAATATCTTTAAAAAGTATAAATAAAACATTCTAAGTCAATTCCAAGGTTTTAAGAATATAATTTTCTTTCATTCCCATATTTTCTTAATATTTATTTAAACTATTTTTTTTAGTTTATATAAATGTGTTATGACAATGTTTTTGTAGTCAAATCTGTTTAATCTCTGGCTTACATACAAGTTTACTTGGTGACATTTATTATTAACTTAATGTTTAAGCCTTTTGATTTATGGTGATTTGCGGAGCCCTTTTCGCCATCTATTCAAGGTTCAAAAAGGGGGCAAACTTATTAATATGTGATCATTTGATTGATATGAATAATTGGCGCTAACATGGGATGCAAAGAAGTAAAAATTATCAATGAGTGATTTTTGTGATCTTAAATTTACATTTGCTCACTCAGTGTCCATGAACTAAGAATTTCTGTGACATTTTAGTTAGTTCATAGCAAGAGATTTACAAAGTGATTTCAGTGATTTTGTGCGGGTTCCATTTCCATCCCAGAGCAATCAATTCCGGAAAGGCTTAACTCTCACCCATTTGTAACGAGATGCAAATACAGACATTTTAATCAGTCACTCTCCTGGCCGATCCAATACTTGACTTTACCATTCAGATAAGCCTAAACTGCCCAGATTAAGCATTGATAAGCATGTTAGCATAGGTATAAGTAAACATAAGCTTTATTTCTGTCGTTACGACTCAACGAAGAAGAATTCACATCACTCAGCCACATCAAAAATTGCTATACACATTTTTAAAATGATACTTTTCTGACCTTATTTAAGGTAACCGAACACTTTTGGAGCCTTTTTTAGAAAAAACTGGTGTAGACATACTTTAAAAATATTTCTGGATCTAAGACAATTCAAAATTATGGATATGATGTCTGTATTTGAAATAAACATTAAATATTTTTGAAAATTGAAATTTAATAACAGAAGTTTATCAAATTCTTATAAAACTTCAATTTAGCTACACCGAAAACTATAATTCTCATCTTAACAAAACTTATACCAAAACAAACTACATAGCTTTCTCTAGAAAATGAAATACAGTCGTATGATTCTAATAATAAATAAAGATTTCACAGACAGTCGAAGATTGATCATGAAATTTTCAGTAAATTCATGGCATTATCATTCAAACATTAGGCTGTAAATTAAAAAAATATTCAATCGATATAAATTATTTTCGTTCATTCCTTAGAAGCATAAAGACAAAATACATCAAATTTCATAGTAATATGATAGTTATATTTTGAGATATTTGATTTGAAGTGAGCAAGAAATGAGTAAAATTCAGTTTTGAGAAAAATGCATAAGCTTGCTCGAATACCTTAAGAATTCAAAGTTGATCACAGAATGTAGTTGAATATTGTGTTAAATATGTTTTCTTAATTTAAAATTAAGAAGATACTGATGATGGTAAGCTTAAAATAAGTTCATACTATTCATATAAAATATTTATATATTGCTCGATTAATTAACCGAAAAACCTCCAAATTTTCCTGTTTTAAAGCAGGGCATGAAGTGACTGATAAAATTCGTATTTTTTTCATTAAGTTAAATTAATTTCATTTACTCTGAATCAGAACACTTAACTGAAATTTATCATTTTTCATAAAGTTTCACACATGCACACTAAGGATGCTGATTAAAGTAGGTAAACATATGTGAAAAAATATTTTAAATACAGGCATTTTTTTTGTGAAATCAAAGAATTCGTAAAAAAGAGAAGAAAAACTGTATAACTCCATATTTCAACAATTAGAAAAAATAAGTTTGGAGATATAAAAGAATTTACTTATTTGCAAAATGAAATTTTAATTTTTCACTACATAATGCAACATCTAGTCGTTTCTATTATTATATTGCATCCTTAAACAATAATTAAATGTAATGAACAGTATAAGTGAGCAATTAATTATCAAAATTAACCAAGTTGTATTAATTTTAAGACATAATAGAGCTATTTATTTTATTACAAGCTTAAATAAAGATATCACTCGAAATATTATCAAAGTATTTTTAAACAGTTAAATAAAGATATTAGGCAAAGTATTAATCACCACACACACACACACACACACATATATATATATATATATGCTAATAATATATGCTATAATATATATATGCTAATAATATATATATATATATACCACCATAAATGCAATAATTGAAACCCAATAATTAAAATAATTAAAACCCATTTCCCAAGTAAACAAAAATTAAATCGAAACTAATTATGACGAAATCAAAATTTAAATTTAATTCGGAGTTAAACAACAAAGAGTTCACAAAAATGAAATAAAACCTATCAGTGAAACAAACCTACATTAATATAATTAACATAATTAAGTAAACAAAACTTTTTCTAATTGTTCTTACTTCCATTCTGTTCCTTTTTACTTAGCTTATATTGTTAATATTTAAATATATACACATATATATGTATATGTATGTATGTATATAAGGTGCTAAATGATATGAATAGCTATATTTGTTATGAAAATATGCTTTCATGTATCAATATTATCAAAACCAGTGAATTTTTATTTTTATTATAAAATGATACAAAAGATGAAATAAACCTGTCTGAATTTGAAATAACAAAGTTCAATTTATTTT
This sequence comes from Argiope trifasciata, assembly GCA_026543055.1. Lineage (NCBI taxonomy): Eukaryota > Metazoa > Arthropoda > Arachnida > Araneae > Araneidae > Argiope > Argiope trifasciata. The sequence goes on along the minus strand of JAPMOQ010032307.1, from coordinate 328,598 downwards.
GGGCTCGAGCTAGGACGAAATGAAATGCAATTTTTGCCTTAAGGAAGAGAGATAAACCTACGCTCAGCTTGATTTGGTGAAGATTCTTAATATTTTTCTTAAATATGCGAAACAAAAGATTTCAAGTGAATAAAATGAAATACGCACATTTTTATTAAATAAGCCTAATTTTTCTAATAAGCTCCTGGTGACATGTATTTGAATAAATAACGTCTCGAGTGCATTTATTTATTAACTTCTTTAAGAGGCTGAGCAAAACTCTCAAATCCAAGAAAACAGTCTATGCCCATTATTTAATTACAAGCCCCAGGACAACGTCAAAACATTAGAGAGGTTTTGATTCTATTACATTTTGCCGTTCTCAAACTCCGATATTATGAGAAACGAGTAAATATTTGGATAAAATGGAAAGTGGAAATAATTTCTCATCTCTTTGAAGTAAGATGCCAAAACTGAAAGAAATATCTCTCCAATTACCCATATGAGAACGTGACGGTGATAAAAGAAGAAAATCGAGAGAAAAAAAATCATTTGACAGAGAGAGCAAAATCGAAGGAAAGCAAAGCTGATATTTGCTTTTCTAATTAAAGCGGTGGCGGAGAACGAGTGCAATAATAGAGTGGAAGGGGGCGTCTTGAGTCAACACGAAAACTCAAATACAAGTAACGGGTAGACTTCCTTAATGAAGAGTGATCTGGTACATTAAGAAAGACACCAAACACTCTGTCATTTAAACAAATTCGAATTTAATCAATCTGCAAACCGTGCATTTGGAGGGGTCACTGAAGGAAGGAAATGCGATTAACGTATACTTGAAGGAATTTAAACAGGAGAGGTGTCGAACGTTCCGCTAAGTGAAAACCAAACATCCGACGAACAAAAACTATTCTATTTTTCAACAACCGCCTTCGATCAACAAACAGCCGGGAGCGAAAGGGATTTGATGGAAGAAACGTTTGAGCAATTTTATATAGCTTTTTCAAGACTAATTGAAGATTTTCTGTGAAAAGTGCAGCTTGAAAAATTTATTGTTTTGCACGATCTATTACAAAATTTTTAAAGCTATGAAGTTAAGAAGATAAAAATGTCTGTTGTCAATAATGTTCCAGTTCTTCCGAAAATGTCGGTTTGTTCTTTGGTGAATAGTTCAATTATCAGGCTGATGCTTATTTTATCGTTTTAAAATGCTCGTGGCAATTTATATTAGCACGAACCAGCAAATTTATTGTTTGTCAGCTTATAAATAGGAATTCGGCTTGGAACCAAATCTAATCCGAATTTCTATTTATAAGAAAAGAAAGTAGAATAATTATGCTTTAGAGGATAAATTTTAATAAAATTTTAAGTATTTTCATCACGTTGGCTTGTTTTTTGAAAGAAATAGCATTTTAAATTATTTACATTCTGCTTTACATCTTGATGTTTAAATTAATTTCACATAAAAGTTACTAGCATACAGTTAATTTAGTCTTATAACGTTATATTTAGTCTTATAATTTAGAGTATAAAAGTTATTTGCATACAGTCGTTATTACTGTAGCTTCTATATAAATTCTATTAATATGCTTTATTAAAAAATAATCTTGGAATTAAGGGCATAGCCTTGCAGTATTAACATCGCTTTTTTAAAAGCGGTGATGTGGGATTGAATAAATACAATAAGTTAATATAAATTTAGTTGTAAGCAAAATACGAGAATTTTAAAGCTATAAAACTATGAATATAGTTTATCAGCTCATTTTTCAACTCAGCGGCTGATTTAGAAAGAAACGAAAGATTTTGGTTGTTAAACAATCTTTCAAACAATAAGGGAATAGGCTTACACTATACGCTTAAGATGTTTCTTTTTTTATTTACCACAAGCTAAGCGAAAGCATATACGACGTATCAAACTCAAAGTAAAATAATTTGTTGACTTGATTATATGAATTTTTTCTAATAAAAATAATCATGTGGTGACACTATAACATAATTTGTTTTATAAGTAGCCAAAGTTTTGAATAAGTTAAAGAAATGCTCATGAATAAGTTAAGGAATAAATGTCAGACATCTTCATCATACTTTATAATTTTTAAAACAGAATTTAGCATTTTTTTTTGTTAAAATATTTTTTTAAATAATGCAAAACATACTGAGATCAGAAAAAGGGATTAGATTATCCCCCATAATTTAAATTTCATCTTTAATAAGAAATAAAATATGTACAAAAATTTATAATAAGTTAGGTGATAAACGAACAGAATTGTGATTACCAATTCTATTTCGTCTTTGCGAGAAACATTTATAGCTCAGATAATTATTCAGTCATCTGATTTGAAGCATGAAAATTGTTGAAATATAACATTTTTTGAATAATTCATGATCACTGCTCTGGAATAAATTACTTATAGAATTACAAACATATGCACTGCGAAAGACAGCATATTTTATGGAATGTCGTCATTACTATATTTAAATGTCTTATAATTATTCTTTTATTTAAAGCGATTATTTGGTATAAAGTCTTGAAAAATATTGATACTGCAAAATTATATTTCCTGTTACACGGAATGAAAGCAGTGTAAGAAGAATTGAATTGAACAACAAAAGAAAGTTTGAAATTTTTAAATTTTAGAGTGCCTTTAAGTGCATATTATATTTTTAAAAAAAATTATAATGCATTTTGAAATACTGTGCTAAGAGAATGGTTACTTGATGATATTTGTAAATCATCACTAAGTCTGACCGGTGTCATAATTTTACTAGTGACATTTTACTAGGCATTCGTTTTTTGTAATTGTTTGCGTGTTAAAGTTGAATGTTCCTTTTTTTACAGCATTGGACTCAAAATATGTGATTTATAAAATTTCTTTCAAAGCTAAAAACTTACTTTTGGTAAATAATAAATGTAGCATATTACCCAATTCTGCATTTCCTCAGTTTCAATAAGGATTTTTTTTTGCCTCAAAATGCTTACATTTATTTTTAGTCATTTATAAATCAAAATATTTCTCATGCATGAATTACTTTGGGAATTAAAATAAACGTGAAATAATGTCATTGTTTCCAAACCAATTTAGAGGATTAATTATCAACAAACTATAATTGAAGAGTCTCTTTAAAATCCGTGATAAATAATTTTAATTATTTCACCAACTAGCATCCAAGGCTTCCTTATTAATGCTTTTAGATTAGCAACTTCTAATTTTGTTCTATATATTAACGTTTTTAAATCAACTCAAATACTACTTTGGGGAGCCATTTTGCACTGTAGTCCATTTACGAGAACGACGGCTGATCTATAAATCCTTTTCTGAGCCTTCTTTTCTTATCAGTAGAAGAAGATGGAGTGTCATTTTCATGAAGTCAGATATAGCTTTGCACCAGATTCAAATACATGAAAAATTAAGAATGGAATCCAGTTTTTATTCTATATGCGTCCGAACCCGGAACCGAGACATTTCTACCCGGCTATCTTCTAATGTTAGAATTCAGACAATAGAAATGAAAAAGTGGGCTTTTTTAATATTTTCTTTAACGCTCTGCTGGATAGTACACACACATATATTTCCGAATATTATTGATCCAAATGAATGGGGAAAGAAATGGTACATAAATAGAGTCTGAAGAAAAAAAAGTTTTGGTTGTTGTCACCTCGTATTCTGCTTATATCTGAACTAAAAGCCACATCCTCACCCTCTGACTTCATGCTGACTTTTAACATTGAAAATCAGTTTTAAAAAGATGTTTTGAGGATATTTTTTTCCGGAAGATTATCCACAGAGGAAAAAAAAAACCAGTTTTCTAAAAAGAAGTGCTTTGCGTTCGTTGGAATAGTTTCATTTTTTAGCTCCTAAACCGATTTCCACCCAGAACTTCAAAATCTTTTTCTTTCATTCAAACCTCCTGCCTTTAAAAAATGCCAGAAATATGAAGTAAAAATCTGTCTTGGAAGAATTACTCACATACAAACATTGGAGTAGAAGTGGAAAACTGGAGAAGGAGAAAAAATAATAAATAAATCCTGCTGAGCGATCTAAGCACTCTTCTCCACACTTTTCTTGTCTGTTCTGCACTTTTTCCGTAGTTCCTATTTTCTTATTCAGATGAACAGTGGGGTTTCTTTTGCTTAGCCTACCACTAAATTTTTCCCGCTAAATTTCCTTTTTTTTCTTATTAGGAAACAGTTTTATTGTGCTCAAAATCTTGCAGACAACTTAATTTATCTCTTTTGTTACTGTCTCACTGAATAATAAAACATTTTCTGGTAACACTAGATAAGAAAGCACGATGCGTGTTTTTTTCTATTTTTTTTTTTTTTTTCATGCTTGAGAAGTGCGTAGAACTAGTTTTGAAATATAGTTTATTATGTCTTAAAAATTCTATTAGTTGTTAAAAAAAACCTCTCTTGTTAAAATGTTCATTGTGCATTTAAAAAATATTCCATAGCTTTGATTTTTAGAATTAAACATTCAAGAACAATTTATTTCAAATTTAAAAAAAAAAAAATTCTGTAACTGAAAATAAGTTTGTAAAAGTTTGTTTTTCTATATATGTCATAATTCAAATAGAAAGGGCTTCTTTTTTTAAAAAAATATCTTAGAACGTTGCTAAATTATTTTATTCTGGTTTATGTATTATTAACTTCGTTTAATATTTGTGTAGAATATGAATATTAATTAAAACACTAAATTATAATTTCAGATTTCTTCATTACTGATAGAAAATTCAAAAACATAAGGCAAAAATCTTCCATTCATTAATGTATATTCCTTTTCACTACTTTTTTCTTTCAATCATATTTTGGTGAAGTATTATTACATTTTAAAATAAATTTTGATGAAATAAAATTTACTTTTCGTAATGAGTGAAGTACTTGTCAACTAAAGCTGTTGCAAATAGACAGATATAAGTTTTAAAAGTTCCAGATCAAAATTCGAATTTCACCATTTATTAAGACTAAAACAGAAGCTAAATTTATCCATCGATTTCATGAAATATTTTCTTCAAATATTTTTCACTAATCGACACATTTTCCAATATATAGTTTATATGGAAATTGGTGAAAAAGAATTTATTAGTGATAAATATCTACAAGATATTGTGATTTTGATCGACCAGTTAAAATTACTTCTCATGAGGTCCATTATACACAGATTACAGCCAAAAGAAAATATTGCATAGTTGCTGCTAAATTGGTACAAGAAAAACAAATAAGCATTAATTCCAAAATAATATGACAAACGATTGCTAGAAAATTTAACTGTTTTGGGTTGTTTCAGCTTAAACTAGTTCGATGCTCTGCGTTCCGGCAAAAAGATTACATATCAGTGGAATTGTGAATATGACCTAAGGAATAATCAGCAAAAGAAAAACACGTCTCTTAGAAGAAAATGCATTTTCTTTTGATGACTAATTCAAGTCCCTAGTGCATATGTTGCTTATTTGGAACTGCCAGCTCTTCCACCAACAGTCCTAGTGTAACAGATGTGACGATGTCGTTTGTGGGCAGGCACATACAACATCACATACATTAACAGCAAAATGAGAACATGAGTACTCAGTTTTAAACCACAGTAAATGGAACTGTAATTACACAAACTGAATGAGAATATTAGAAATAATTGCGGAGCTTTTAGAAATTGTTTCATTTTCAGAACTGATAATTCCGATAACATAGAGCTTCATGATTGCATTCGTTTTGAACTTGAATGCAATGTTTATCGTACTCGTTCAGCCGTAACGCAACAGAATTTGTCTTGGGTGCACTTGAGGATCACATGGCAAGATGCAATCTAACACTATTTAAAAATACTATCTTACATGGCATTTAACGTGGTGTCGCAGGAATTAGCTGAAATTTTCATAGATAATTGAGTAAAGAGAAGACTGTTCATTAGAGTGGAACGCAAAAAATCAACGTTATTATTTTATCAAAAAACAACTTATATCAACAATTGCTTTTTTTAATTTGATATAGAGCAAAAATTTCGAAAAAAGAAATTTAAAAATAGATTAAAAATACCTTGAGATGCCGCAAGGATGTTAAAGTACATTAAAACACACTTTTGGGATATTTTCAAAGATTTTTGCATGTATAGATTATGAAATAAAAAAGTTTTAAATAGTTGTCATAATATTAATAGGAATATAAAAGCAGTTTTACTTTTGCAATAGTAAGGCTCTGCATCGAAATATCTGAATCATCGCCAGAGGGGATGTTATTGAGGTAAGGCGGAGATTTGTCAATGTGGTAACAAGCTCGAAGCAGGTGTCAGATCAGCAAATTTGCCAAATTCAGTTGAGTTGGCATTTCTGCTCCATCTTTTGTGTATCTGATTAACGTAAGTGATTTTCTAGTTTGTGTGCTTTATTGTGAGTAAAACCTACTCAGACTAAATTAATGAAATAAAACAAAAGTCGGAATTTCCTATTTTTGAGAAATTTAGTGATTTGCTAGAATGCGGACTGCCGGCTTATGAATCTGTTATGAAATGCTATTGTTATATTAGACATAACCTTAAAACTGCTTTAGAGAAATATTCTCATGTAAGTGAAATATGCAACTCTTTGAGACAGTCTCTGGAGACATGTTTTAACAAAAGCTGGGGAGGGTCAGTAACATCATTCTAGAGCCATGAGATCATTTCGATGTGTGCCTTTGCTTGACCTCTGAAACTTTAAACCTTTTGATTAGCCTCTACTTTTTGTTCTTGCTCTTAAAACACTTATTCATCCAACCTCTCGTTGAATTTTACGTTTATCATCATGAACAAACGAATATTTTCTGGAGCAGCTAAGTTCCTTGAATAACTGGGTCTATAAGGTACTTGAAATCGTCATAGAGATGTCTTGGATATGTTTGAACCATAAGTATATGAATCTGTGAAAATATTAAGCCTTATAATTGACATGCACTTTCGCAATGTAATCAGTCAGAGTCTTAAAATATATTTTGAAGGATCTGGTTGATTTTCCTCTATTAGTTAAAAACACCTTTGATCTTCAGCGTTGTCATAGTAGCGAGTAAACGTTTTTGAAACCAAGAGTACTTTTTGTCCGTTCTTGAATAAATTTAACTATTTTTGTTCTTATTTACTTTTAATTGCTTCTATCTTCCCCAAAGTGTCTGTGGTAGCTTACTAGGTATCCATATTATCCATTAAGGTAATATTGATATTATATTGAGTTGGCATTATGTTTACATGCAAGGCCACTATACTAGTTGGCTGAGCCAACTAGTATAGTGGACTCAGTTATAGACTATCCAAGGTTTCCTTGCCAAGTAGTGGAAAGATCTGTGTAACTGGAGACAGAATTGGCTCAAAATGGCTATTGTTTAATCGCAAGAGAAACATACATAAGACCCAAAATTGGTGAAAGTATGCCAAATACAAAAAAAGACAAATAAATGTAGCAATGAAGCAGAAACAAACACTTTGCATTTGTAACATTTGTATTCACCGAAGATATAGAATTAAGAAGCACAAAATTTTAAATTAAAAAAAAATATTTTATTGCTGTTATTATATTTCGTAATCAATACTTTTTTCCTATCCTAGTACTTATGTATGTATTTAAAACCTTACTTTGCAACATTATATGTACGAAAAATTCATGGAAAAATATTTCATAAATTTATAATTTTTCAATCTTTTGTTAGAAACTAATGTTTTTGCAGTAGTTCAAGATTTTAAAGTAATGCAGCAAATTTATTATTTTGAACCTAAAAGGCACATTTTAAAACTTTTACCAAACAAAATATGTACAAGTTTTTTAAGGTCCATTTAAAATTTGCCAATTTTTTACAAACTTTCAGCTCTTTATAGTACCTGAAAATGTTCTGCAACCCAATTTTTACCAACCAAATGCACTGCATCCAAAATTTTAAAAATTCTTTTTTTAACCCAAAAGGGAACTTTTTCCCTCTATTACTAAACTAAAAATCTAAAAAAACAAAAAAAAAACATTAAGGCCATATTTTATCCTCCCTACCTTGCATGCATTGCAACTGAGATGGACATATACTTTTCTAAGCCACATAGACTTTATGAACAAATGTTCCTCATATTGCTTATTGCATTACTTCTTCCTCTGAAAATCATATTTTGGCATGTTTTCTTTTTGCAATTTATATTTCATACATATTTCTCTAAAAGTTTCATTTTTCCTATACATTTTTTTCTTTTTTTTCTTTTATGTTTTCTATACAGCATAAAAAGATTAAATTCATTTTTCAGACAATTTTGCCGTTCTTTACAACACCAATTCAGGGCAAAGGATAAACATAGAAGACTGTAGCTAGCTTAAATTCTTCAAATGGCTAGAAATCGTTAAATTTCTAACATATTTGTTTGGTCATTCGAGCGCCCTGAAATCTGTCTGACTAGATATCAACCACATTATACCAATTTTATAATAAAAATTCTAGTAATTAGCCGGATATATTTATATGGAGTTTTGGATCTATAGCAAGAGTTTTATCAATAGATACAGATCCAACAGTTTTTCATGTTCCTTCAAGCACGAAAAGGAATTCAATTAAAGTTGAATCTGTTAAAACTGTTTGATGAAGAAATAAATATATTTCTTTATTAAGAAGTTTACTTAAACTGTCATTGAAAGTTTTCATTTAATTTAAATTAATGCACAGGCCTTAAAATCTTCATATCAATTTGCAAATTAGGAATAATGAAGGAGTTATCTTTCCGTAGATTTTAATCGATACAATACAGAATATTGTGAATTATTCATTTAGAAATTATTTTTTTAAATAGTAACTTAAAAATCTGTCATCAGAACTAATCTTATTGCTCTATTTAAAATGGTTTTCCCTTTACTCTTCTTCAACAGTCAATTCATTCAAATATTTGTTTTGAATCAATTCAATTCCAAAGAGTTTTTTTTAAACCTTCAAATTGTCATTAAATTTACAACGGAACATTCTAACTTGTTTGCAATCTCATCCAATATTACCAAAGATTAACCAATGAAATTGTGAATTTTGGGAATGGATTTATAAATGGGTTTAAACAACTGGCCTTAAAAATATAAAGAAAGGAATAATGTGCATCTAATATCAAATCAATGCCACGTGGATTATAAAAACTAAGATTAGTCAAATGAAATTATTTCAATAATACAAAGTTCCAAAATATGAGTGGGACTTTAAAGTTTTCAAAATATGCGCCTGTAACTTTAATTTAATGTTATCGTCATACTTTGGCACGATACCCAATATAAAAAACCTAATACTTTTATGTATTTAGAAATGATTCCACTACTAGCATTTGAGAGGAGGACACCAATCATAAATTATTTCTAAATAAAATATTCCTCAGTGAAAGAGTCTTATAATCCCGAATCACATTAAGATTCGAATTTCGGTCTTACTTTCATTGTTAGCAGGAACTGAATTTATGGCCGTATAAAGAAGAGCAGCTTTTTACCGTAAATGCGTTTATGGAATTCTACTGCAGTTTGAAGTAACTTATGCATAAGCCATACATTCGATTTCATGGCTTCTGCTTCTGAACTTCTATTATTTACTACGACATCTCTTTTATATATTTCGTAGGTGCGCTATAATTTCGTTATACGAGCAAACGTGTGTCGTTCTTCTTGAGGTACAAAATTTCTTCCCATATGCTATTGCAAATTGCAAGATATTTCAAGATGGCATAAAACACGAATGTTAGAAAAGTATCAAGAGTAATAAGAGTAAATTATAAATTTTAACATTATGTTAGAACCGTAGAATTATAGTGAAATCTTGGAAAGTAATTGAGTGTTTTGATTTGCTTTCATTTGACTTGCATATTCGTTTGGTATTTTTTTGCAGTTTTCATCAATTATATTTAGATCTTTTGTCTTCAATAGTGAATCGATCTCATTCTTTATTTTTAAAGCTTTGATTTTAGGTAGAACTTTCTACTCTACCTAAAATTGCAATATTAATATTAGAGTTTTTTCTGTTTTTTGTTTCTGATTTCTTACCCTTTTTTATTTTACGCCATTTGCTATTTTTTCTGTATCAGTTTAAAATTTTTCATCTTCAACCAATAGATCTGAATTGTTATCAGTACAGATTGCTGAGATTAACTGTTGCTATTGTTTGTGTCATTATTTTTATCCCGAGACTTCTCTACGAAACATTTCCTATTTTAGTCAGATAATTTTTGAAGAATAGGGATTATATCAACATATTTTACTAGTTTTCGGGCCATTACTGCTGAAAATTCAACTAAATATTTATTTGACTACGGAAAAGTGAGCCATATCTTTCCGGAATGCCTTTTCAATATATAATTAGCAAAATAAATTAAAGCAGAAAGAAGTATTCATTTTTACGAGAGAGAGCGCCTTGTAAACTTTAAGGTAGAAGCACAAGATAGTATAAAATTAGAGAGTACTTTAAAGTTTCTTCTTGAGAATTTAAAAAATAAACAAACAAATCATTTCTTTTCGAAGGGAGGGATGTTATGAAGGAATAGTAAAGACTTTCCAGTTTCGATTATTATTATTTTTTTTTTGAATAAAATTTGCGCAAAATTGCTCGTTGAAAGTTTAAAAAAGGAGATTGGTTTTGAAGGCATTTTTTGTTTACATCGTTGAATAAATGTACTCAAAGCTTCCTAAAATACTTTATTTGAATATGCTAAATAATGGTGGTGAAAGCGTTTCCCGAAAATTGATCAGATATCGCAATATTTTAGAAAAAAAAAATGGAACCTAAATGTTCAAATCGATTTTAATACATTTTTCAATAATTTCCAGAACAGATATAAAGAATGAAAATTTTCACATATGTAAATGAAATTCATCTTATCCTTCTTAATCCATACTTCTAATATGTTATAGACATCTTGCGCAAGTAAGGAAATAAAAACTGTTATCGTGGATGCAGATAAAATTCTCATAGATAAACACATTTTGATGGAACCTCAAAAGTTCAACGAAGCACTCAACTCATGAAGTAGAATGGAACAGAACTTTATTGCGATTTTACCTCATAATAAAAGAATCCAGAACTTCTTCATTTGGAGCAAATCCCATTGAAACTGGAAAGTTTAGTTCATTTCTTCAATATTTCTGGGTGTAAGAAGTCTTTCTCTGTTGGTCAGATGATGACATGCCAGAAATAAAATATTCAAGTCAGCAACAGGATAGTGACTGAAGTTGAGTTGACCAGTGGGAATTCTTCCTTTCACAGGGGATAGTGGACTCTTTTGATTCTGGAATGACAACAATGGATCTCGAATAGTGGTTTAAATGTGCTGAATCGTTGTGAGTTGTTTTCCACTTCCAGATATTTGCAAGATGTAAAGTTCTTGGCCATGAAACGCTTTAAAAAATACGATTATTGTAATGGTTTTTTACCATGTAGAACACGGGTTATGAAAATTTTAGGTATAATTTATTAGTAATAAGAATGGATTATACAATAAAACATTGTTCACATTAAAAATATTGTTTCTAAATACTATAATACTATTTAATAGCTCTTTCTAAATTGGAAATTGGTATGTAATTTTTAAATTTTTCCATTGCGTGGTTTCTGTATAATTCATTGAAGGAATTTTCTGCAAAGCAATTCATGAATTTTTTATCGTGATGCATGGTTGCTGTGTGTATCAATAAAAATGAAGAAGCCTTTTACTAAAGAGAGCATCAGAGTTTTACTCTCGTTCTTATGTCAAAATCATCCACAGCTTTTGAGTCATACATCATTTTCATATGAACAAGTTATGGAAGGATATATGTAACAAAATTATGACATTTTAAAATATGCTACAATTTTAAAATTTCATTAAAATTATCCATTTTAAAAAAATCCTTCTTCCTCTATATTTATCCATTTGCATAAAACCGAAATAATTCAATTTACATTCTGCTTAACCCTCTCGCTACAACCATGTCACAGCCAGGTAACTTCTATTCTGATGACCGGATTTGGGTCAGATTCTTCTGTAAACGAGGGATGCAGATCGAAAAGTATGTTATCATTAAAAACCACGAGGAGGAGAACTATTCATATTTGTCACTGATGAATTACTTTCACTTGCAGGATATATTTAAAACATTACATAAAGAGTTAGGTGTGTTAGTTTTATGAAATTTTCGAGTTTTAAATAAAGTTAAAGTTCTAAAAGGTATTATTATAAAACAATCTATTTAAAAGTTATATTACTTACTAATTATGAGAACAATAATAAAGTGAAAAAATACTTGTAGATAAATTCAATTTTTTTAGAAATACATATTTTAAAGTTGATTTCGCTGAGAATTTTAAAATCAAAACAAGCATTAACTATTACGGAAATGGATTTGCAACCCTTTTTGAATTTTACTCCAGGAAATAAAAAAAAGGTTTCACGTAAGAATTTATAATTTTTTAGAGATTTCATTTTATTGAAGGAATCAATTTTAAAAAAAAAATGATTATCCTTGCTAACATTTCATAGTCATGAAATTCATGCGATTTTCCTATTTTTTTTTCTCAATGCAATGAAAAGTTTTAATAGTTTCTTAACCTGATTATCAATTAATAAATTAACGGGATTAAATTTCACTTTTATACTTGAGGTATTTCATTTTTTTGAATTTGATGGTAAAAATGATGTCGAGATACCGTAATACAAAGTTTTAAATAAATATTAAACATTGAGAAAAAATTAAAATAAAAATCTTTTTTCTTTTTATCGCATTATTAAATTCTATCTCTAATCAAAACAAATTTTCATTAATTTTTTTTCTTAAAATCAATATTTCATAAAGTTGTTTTAATGCATAAAATACTAGACATTGAATTTCAATTTCAGGGTATAAGAAGCCATATTAAGAAAGAGCACATCAGTTCTTCATTTCTTGGAAAAAGTAATGATTTCAAATTTGGAGCGTAGCTTTTGACCCTTTTAAGCTAAAATGTTTTCTAAGGATTTCTAAATTTTTAAATTTTGCGAAAATGTTTATTGAATTGAATAGCTGATTAAAAGCATATAAAGTAATAAAAATAATAGTCACTATTAATGAAAATACAAATAACTGTTTTGTACTAGTGTCACGGGGTAAAACACATGGAAAAAGATGCTTTGATTAAAATATTTAACGTTATTTTAACATTCATATATAGAAATATAACATAACGGCATGTAATGATAATCTATATCGAAGTATTACTTTAATTTTCTGCAAGTCTACTAATCTACTATAAAAAAGCATCACATTTTTTCTCTCTTTTTTGCTCATAAATATAACCGAATTGGTCTAGTTTATCAAAGAACTAAACATCTATTAAAGACTATTATTATATATTAAGGAAGATATTTTCCAATTGCAAGTAATAAATATTTATTTCGTGCATTATTTTAAATTAATACAAGAAATATGTAGTTATTTTCCGAAATCTTTAAGAAGTACTTAATGAAGTGCTTATAAATATCCATGAAAATGGACCTTTCATGACAGCGGTGCAAGTCGTATATTCATAATTAAATAAATTGCTTGAATATGTTAAACAAAATTACATGAAGAGAATTGTAAATCCTTACTATCGTATAACCTCGCATACTTCATCTGTTACGCCTAAGGTAGAATAGGACCTGTTGACTTTTCAGTCACAATTGTATCCGTCTAGGAGTGTTATCTATAGATTTTTTTCCACCCATACAGAAGGGGGGGAGAAAGGGATAGTCCCTTTCACTCTTTCATGAGTAAACAATTCTTCGCATTCAACTAAACTCAGACTGAAACAGCCTGTGGGCTAAAACGAATGTTAAGCTTATTATAGTCAGTTAATCAACTTACTAAGGAAGTAATCCCCACGTATCAACTTAGAGAGGAAGTAAAACGCACCAACTGAAATCAGAAATCAAATTTCCAAATGAATAGGTGGCGTGGTGAGTCAGCTCTCGAGATCAGAACGCACGTGTTGTAACCGACTTCTCAGTATGGTACTCATGAAACTAACACTGAATTCCACTCTTTAAAAATGTGAACCAAACCAATAGCTATCCATTGTGCATGAATACCAATGCGCGGAATTTCGGACATCTCCTCTGTTGTATCTATTATTTTTTTGTGTAATAAAACGTTTCATATTATTTTCTGTATTGTATCCCAGCTGTATCTTAATGTCTTTTTTATAAACTGAGGGTACCATTTGGGCAACTAATTTCCTTAGCGATTCTTTCCTAATTGATGATTTCTATTTCCAATCCAAGTTTATGTATGGAGCTCAAAACAGCCTGCATATATTTCTGATAAATATGGACAGTGAATTTAATTTTCTGAAAGGCAAGCCTTGAGTTTTAAATTATTGATAAAAAGAAATATTAGTATTTGATTTTATTATTTCAAAATTAATTATTTAAAAAAAAAGTGATTACTATAAAAGAACTGTTTTCAAAATGCTTAGGAAAAGAACCACTGATAAGAATGACTTCAAATTTGATCTGAAAGTGCTTGAAGATGGGAAAACTGTATGGCATAGGAAAAAGTTATATGGCATTGTAAGCGGCATAAAATATATATGGCATTGTAAGCGGCATTAAAATATATATGGCATTGTAAGCAAATTAAAATTCATTCATGTTCAAGACACATAGTTTTTGTTATTAAAACGCGGTGACAGCAACGTTCTTCCCATACTGACTCTATAATTTATCATGAGTCTCTCGGTGATGTGTCGCGATTTCATTGTGAGGCTGGTGTACTAGAACGTCGACTGTGTGCAACCTGCTTGAAAAAAATCTGGTCATTAAAGGGTATAGAAAACGGTTATGACCAATATCTGGCAATGGTCTGAAGAAAATGATTAAGAATTTTAGAAGGACTGCTTTTCATATAAAATTACCCTCATATTCAAGAATCGCTTTCTGCTGACCTACCAGTAGGACACTATTTTGCTCTAGAATTTCTTGCTGCCGTAGAAGCAGACAAGTAATTGTCAAAGAACATTTTTTGGAAGCATGAAGCCCATTTTTATCCTGTAATTTTGTCATTGCACAAAATTACAGGATATGGGCAGAGGAAAATCCATTCACACATGCACTAGTGCTGCTCCAATTTGAAAGATAAGTATGTGGTGTGGGTTGAATGCACCGTTTATTATTAGGCCATTTTTTCCAGGAGATGTGTCTTGCGCATGAAAGTCTTTTGCTCAACTAGATCATTCCAACACTTTAACTACGTTCATGTCTGGATAAAATCAATTTTATGCAAGATAGTGCTCCTACGCAATGATGGAACTGATCAAAAGACCCTTTGGAAATCAGTGAATTTGGAAACAAAGAATCCTTTATTTTCCAACAATCAGGCCTTTAAGATCACCAAACCACAGTCCTTGGGATTTCTGGCTTTAGGATTATCTTAAAAGTGTTGATACCTACTAGCAGCCTGCTCTCGACTGCAAATTCAACTGAACTGAAGGCACGGATTCTACACACGGGTTTTAAACATTCACAGCGTGGCCCTTGACACATTCTATTCTGTTGTGGAACATGCTGTTCATCGGTTTCAACTAGTTATGGAAATTGGTGAGCAGCATATTAAACGCTGTTCGAGCGAAAATTAACAGGAATTGGCATTGTTTCTTTTTATGCGGTTTTTGACCTTAGCAAAGTTACAAAGAAATCATTATTTGTTTTTCCTACTTGTTTCAATTTAAATAAAATTAAACACAAATTTTCTCCATCCATTATAGAGCGACCTTGACCTGGCGTATATAATTTCCTGTAACAGTACTTCAACTATTGAAGGATTTAGCAGTCATTTTTCCCATTAAAAATTGAAACAATCATGCATATTGAAAAGTACATTTGGTTTATTGAGTAACGCAACTAAAAGCTGTCGTATTTCGATTCAAAATGCCACCTGCATCTGAATGCGCTTTCCATACATTGCTTACAATTTCATTTATTGATACACGTTGGAACTTTTTTTTCTTAAAACACATAGTGTTCCCCATCTCGAAGTATATTCATTTCATATTTGAAGTCATTAAGGCCAGTGGTTCTTTTTTACAGCATTTTAAAAATGGGATTTTAATAAATATTATCTTGTATCGTTAAATCTAACAAATTCATTACTTCGAAGTTATAAATAAGAAAACTTTAAAATTTCGGAGTTGAAATTTATTTTATTCTTATGTGTGGACAAATGTATGTGGTTGCGCATCATGAAATTGTTCATCTATAGATTAAAATACCTTTATAATCAAAATTATAGTTTTTTTAAAAAAATTGTGCATATAATGTGTGAAATTTTAATTCCTTTCATACAAAATATATAAATACTAGTCGATAAACACTAGTATATTGCAATAAATCTTCAGTTCCTAATGATTCAGATTTATAGCATCTTTTCAAGAATTAAATTTTTTAAAATGGATTTCTCATGAACGTATCAAGGTACTTTCAATACGAATACGCGATATTCGTAAATCTGGGCATGTATTTGAAATTTTAATTTTTGAAGTTAAAATTTCAATATATTTGAAATTTTATAATTAATAATATTTGAAACTTTATAATTAATAATATTTGAATTTAAATTCATTTTATACAAAATATATAAGTACTTTTCAATGCACACAAGAATGAAGCAATAAATCTGCAGTTCATAATGAATTAATTTACAACACATTTTCAAGAATTGGATTTTTTAAATGGATTTCTCATGAACGGATCAAGGTACTTTCAATGCGAATATGTGCTTTCTGTTGATGGAAAAATGCTGAAGAACACTATTCGGAAATCATTAGATGCGAATGAAATACATTACTAATGAAAACATTTTTCTTTATTTCAATGTGTTGGTTACATTGTATTGGAAAAATCATTTATCATGAGCAGATTATGAAAACTTTTTTTTCAGCATTAATTTTATTTTTACATATATTCATATAATATCAACTTACAACGGTATTGAAAAGTTAACATAAACTTATATATCCTTTTTTGTTTAACACTACTTATATAATGTCTTGACAGAATAAGTGCTTAGAAAAGGGCTATATATCATTTTTAGGTAATAATCATATCACAGCACGCATTTTCTAAAGCCATGTAGGATATTATGTTAGAATATTAAGCATTTGAAAGCTATTCGATTAGGAATCCCTGTTCTCTAGCTAAAATATCGGCTGAAGAATCATCGATCGGGAAATAAAGTCAATATTCTGAACAAGAACGCAGAGCTCCATGACGGCATGCAAATGCGATGGGACTTGCCTTAATGATTACATCCCACTTGATATAAACGTCACTCCAGAGCACCAAGTTGCAATTTTTAGCCTTCCCAGCTGAAGGAAATGTATATTTCTACAAAATATTCGTATAGCAGAAAAGCTTTAGTTTGGTTTACAGATTAAATTGAGGTCCAGGTCTTATGCGGAAATAAAAGTTTATTTAATATCTACTTTTCACTTAAGCAATGATTAAGCAGCAGCAAAGATAATGTCTTGAGCGAGAATAAAAGCTTAAAGTCTAGAATCAAATAATGTATTTAAGGCGGTTTTTTTACATTGATATATTTTATGTCTTTTTGATATCAGGAAAAATGGATGGTAGTTTTAAAAGTTGATTAATGATGTATATCAGTTTAGTAGTATCTTACCAAATCTTTAAACGAAATATTCATATCATAGTTTTAATGTATTAATTTTGTAAATATTCCATTATTACTGACAAACATAAAAAATTGAATGGTCACGAATTTTAGCCTCTAAAATTCTTATTTCTTAAAAAGATTCCTCTTCACTAGTCTCGAATCTCTTTGGAAACATAAAAAAAATTCATCTTCATGTGCTAGAAGCGCGGATATAAACTAGCTATAAAGATAAGAGATGAACAGTGTAGCACTGAATAAGAACATTTTAAAATCGATTTCTTGCAAGAAATGTTATTGGTCCCTAAACCAGAATCTATAAGGATTGTGGGATAGAGCTAGTTTCGCTTACTTAGCCATGCTGTGTTTCCTACCAATCTGTTAAACGCTTTCTAACTTTTTAAAACTTGTAGTGGATGACACTTGATGTTAATACAGCTTTTTCAAATATTAATTAATTTTTCATACTTTAAATACAGTTTTAGCAGTTTATAATGGAAATTGAAATCAAAAGACAGTAGTCCAATAGGTAAAATGCAAGGATTTCACTATTTTTCACGTGAAGGTGAAGAATGCAAATTTGGTTCTAGAGAAAATCAATGATTTTTTTGATAATTATTTAATAAAAAGTCATTAAAATAAAAAAATTAGGTTAACCTAAGAAGAAATTGAATTAAAAACTGCTTTATATTACTAGTTATAAAGAAGAAATATACAGAAATGTTTGAAATCTTTGGAGGAAAATATCCCATTTTCACTTCGCATTTTGACAGCATGTCTTTCGTTTCATGGCACGTGATTAGATGGAAAGCGTAGCGCAATTTCATACTCATTTAGCTACAAACAAAAAACAGCATTTTTTTTTTGTTAATTTGTAATCATTTTAGAAGAAATGCTGGATAAATAGCACAATACTTTCACTCATTTGTATTTGGGAAATAGTAGAAATTGGGTTGTTACCTAAAGAAATGACTATTTTTTTCTTATTTAAAATGCTTATTATACAATCATGAAGATGATAAAAGCTGAAAGATCCTTAGTCAATCGTTTAAGTGAAATAATTATTCTTTTCTGAATGATTAGGAAACTTATTTCTCAATATTCAATTGCTAAAGCATAAAGGTAAAACCGTTAAGTGCAAAATAAGGATTTTGCACAAATAAATGGTTTTAATGATTCTCTTTTTGTCCCAATTTTTGCTTTAGCAAATAAAAATGGCCTAAACAAGCACTATTATTTAACTTATTTAAACTTTTAAACAATGAGTTATATCTATTTTTGTTGCATGTAGCAACAATTAATTATGAAAAACTTTCAAATAATTTTTTTGTAAAAATTATATGCACGTTTCCTATTATTTTTTAGAAAGAGATAAACTGACCGAGAGAATGGTGTTTTTTATTCTTTCGTCCTTTCTCGCATGTAGGAAGCCCATTAAATAACGAATTATTTTGTAATATCTTGCAATAGAATTAATAAATAATAAATAATTAGAATGAATAAATAAGACAGAAATAAAACGGATTCCCTTAACAAGATATTTGAAAAAAAAAAATTAATACAAAAGTTGTAAATCGTTTGGTGTATCATGGATGTGTATGTTTGTATATAAAACTCGAAACTTTTCGTTCTTATATATAAGAAGCTTCTGAGGTAAGCTTTATCAAATTAATTCTTATACAGATGATTAAGGCAATGAAAAGTCTTTCCTCACATGCATGTTTTCTGCTCCAGAAATTTTATTTTTTTTCTGAGTTCCAAAAATGAATAAATAAATAATTTTTTAAACAGTTTATGAGTGAGATAACAAAGAATTTTTTAAGATATCAAAATATTTCAGTAAAAAATTTATGCAATTTGTTCTTTTGTATTCGATTCCAAAATTTGAAAAAAAAATGCTACCAATATTTGTTCAATCCATTTTTCAAAACTATATAATTATTATATCATTTCTGAAACTCAATTAATCAGTTTGATACGCTAGATCAGTTTGATTTGATATGAATTTTGAAAAAAGTCATCTGCATGAGAAAAATGGTTTATATATATATAT
>JAPMOQ010032307.1:253686-308559 GCA_026543055.1 Argiope trifasciata | reverse complement strand
TATATATATATATATACATATATATATACAGAAAATTATATTCATTGTTTACAATTATTTAAATTCAAGCAGAAAAATATTTTCTAAATTAACAAAAAACTTACTGGAGTTAGATTGTCTCACCAAATTTGTGGAGAATCTCTTGTCAACCTTAATAAACTATTCCGACAGCAAAATATACTATGACTAATAAAAATAAAATATTACTAGCATACAAACTAGCAAGCATTCGAAAAACAGATAATTGTAAAGGGATGGGACTCTCGTAAATGGGTAAAAAAACATATCAAATTTCCCTTTTTCTTTAACGTTGTTGTTACTTATGGCACTTTACAAGCTCGCTGACAGAAAGCTGTCAACTAATTTAAAATTAGCATCCCTTATTTTTTTCAGGAGCGCCAACTAGGGCCAAGAGTACTACTTAGCTGCTTCATAGCTTCACATTCGCTTTCACAACCCTCTTTTACTGGGGGCACATTCATAGATAGGACAGATAGATAGGGCTTTGATCCTTATTGATAGGGCACAGAATAATAACCATGCCGAACCGGGACCCGCAGATCAAGGGGAAGACACGCTACCCCTATGCCAGGACGCCAGATCTCTTTAACGTTATATTGCTCACTTTAAACATAAATTTCACTAAACTCCCACGGTTGACAGGAATCCCAGAATTACTGGGCTATTTGAAAAATTTCATGATCTACATCTGTGGGAAATATCATTACGTATTGAGTATGAACTCAATGGTGCCATTTAACATTACACCACACCTCCGTTTATAGAACTCATGTGGCCTTTTTCCGGTTTGGTATAGATGTAAGTGGAGTTTATTGTAAAAATAAGTACACAGCAATGAATGGGAAAGATGACAAAATACATATCAATGAAACATAACAAGAAATGATAAATGCTAGAATGTCTTGAGTGCAGTAACGCTGGATGAATGAACATTGTAATGTACAATATGAATGCAAAAATAAAGTGTTATATATATTAGTTACTTGCCGGGGGGGATGAAAAGTGCGAGTTGTATTAAAATAGTGTTTTCAGAAAATAATAGATTTAATCTAATTGAAGCAACACTTTCTTATCAATTAGAAACCTAATTATGTTTCAATGACTATGTGATATGCTGAAGTACGAAACGCTTGCTTATGTTAAACACGAAAATTTTACGCCGCACAGATTGAAAGGCCAAAAATACTGATGAGAAGATTGGAAGAAAATGAAATTTAGTTTGCGAGTCTATTGTAATGAAAAGAAATCCAATAGACCTTAGGATCGTTTTGAATGATATAGAATTGAAATTCTGCTTATGATAAAACTGATTGTTGACTCATTTCATTTATATCATGAATGCTCACTACTTATGTCAGCTCAAATGATATCACAAACAGAGAGTTGCATACCTTTTATACATCTATACTTTCTCACATTGATCGTACGAGGCAACTAATATGCTATTTTTTGTTTACAAGCTGCGCAATGAATTCAATGGCTAAATCTTGCTTCTTTTAAAGTTGACTTATTATAAGTAATAGCAAGGTATATGATTGTTATTTTACAATAGCGATAGCAATTTTGCATAAGAGTCTTAAAATAATAATAAATTCTGAGTTGAGACATTGTTCTGGTGAATAAGTCACAATTTTTTCCACAAGTCTCAGGAAGTTTTCATCTTATAACCATCTTAAATAGCAATAGCGTAGTTGATTGTTTGACCATCAACCACAGTGAGCATTCCTTCTAAAGCTGAAAACCTTATTGGGTTGAGTCGGTAATGACGTGAGTAGTTATCAATTTATGCGTAACTCTCTGAAACCTTTCAAATCTGCCGAATACTACACGCAACAAGCAACCATTTCCATATACTTTTTGCAACAGATAATAAGTTTTCCGATGGATTTCATAACTTTAAAGGGGAATTTAAAGTCAGCGAGCTGATCCTTTTGATTGTTTAGAATTTTTTTGTATTGTGTTTAGAAACGGATTATTTTTTAATCATTATTGTATCCAACAATATCTTCATATGAAGTTTGAGCTTCCATTACCATTTGGTGCTCGTCCTCACGTTGTTTTCCATAGAGTAAAAGACAAACTGTCTGTTGGTAGGTGGATTGTTGGTGATTTCTCCTACCCTCCTTGTAGGGTATGTGACTTCGTGAAAACCATATACTTTTTTTAATGAAATCTAAGAATAAAAGAAAGAAATTAACATATTCCAGCAATTTTAACTAAAATTTTTGTAAGAGTGCTGTGTAAATAGAAGAAACTCTGCTTACACATGTTTCAAAGAACAACACAAATGATAAAAAAGCAACATATCTTTTATGTATATGTTCCCTGACAGCTGGAGCTATTTTTCGCAATTTTATTCTTAAATAATATTGAATATTATTCTGTGAAAATAATGAGCTCTGAACTCAGGCTTTAAAAAAAGAGTATTTTTTCAAAAATATTGAAAAAATATTTTTAAAAACTGCAAAACTGTATTTAAAATTTTTTCAGTGCTTAATGGGATATACATTTCTTTTCATAGTTAAATTCAGAATCCAATCAATTAAAAAAATCGTCTATTGAAAATTCAATATGAGCCATTTTTGTCTGTTGCAGTAAAATAGAAAAAACTACCTGTAAAGATCCCAATGATTTTTGCAAGAAAGTCCGTGAAGATTGAAAAACATTTTGATGAACAAATGAAAAGAAGTTTTTAAAAATATTGCTTATTGAGATAACTAAAACACCATCAAATACGAAACATTTGATTTAAAAATACAATTTTTTATTAGAATATGATAAATATAAGCACAATAGGTTTGTAGATTTTAGAAATGGGTGATCGAAGTTAATTTTAAAATGTTGCGGAACATGCTAAATCAACGTGAAAAATGTAAAGGTTGTATTGGGACAATGATATGAGGCAAAATTAATTACTTAAAAGTAACCAAACTTCATTTAATAAACAGTAATTACGATAATGACTGAGAAAGAAGCCGAAAATCGGATTTTTTTTTCTTTCGCAAGAGTTAACTATTGAACAGATTAATTATGTCCCACACATCTGTAGCAGCAATGTCCGCGTTTCATTTTAGATTCAAAATAAATTATGTTCTTCAGATGTTCCCAAAGAAAAAAAGGAAGGCAAGATAGCTCAGACTATTCTAGAGACCGCCAATGCATCATCCTGTGTAGTGGCGGATAGATAAAATTTTGTTTCTCGTTTTCTGTATTCAGTTATGTCATATTTTACATCAGGAATCTTCTTTCTAAGATGAAATTTACATGAAAGAGGCCCTTGTTTAACTCAGAACAACAACCAGAATAATCATTTAAAATTTGAGAATCATTTGTTTTCTAACGAAAATGTCGGAGTGCTTCAAAGTTTCGTTAAATTAAATTACTTGGTTGGAAATTAACTATTATTTGAAGAAGATTTGTCCATTTCATACATATTTGTATTGCAATTTAACACTTCATTCTTCAAAAGAATATTAGTTTGATTAGCAACAAAAATTAGTATCTGTGAACGCGGTAAAGGTATATCTATAGTGTTTAAATACCGCAAATTGTATTTTATATATTTTAACCCTTAAGTGGGGACATGCGGTCTTTGAGACCAATAGCGATTGACTTTCGGTCACCTCTATTCTAATTTTAGCTCAATTAAATGGATTAATCATGTAGCTTCCTGTTTCCTGACCTTCAATACACCTGCACTTTATAAACTGGTTTCAGCTGATCTTTTAAAAATAATTCAGTTATTTGAGCGTGGTCTCTCAGATCTCCCCCTTTGTTAGTCCCCCAGTAATAAACATGGCTTAGCAGAGGCCTTGAAACTTAGGCCTCGAAATATCATCTAATTTACTGATTCTATTATGAAGCAGTGCTGAAGAGATTTTTAAGAGAAGCAAAACATGTTTTTAGTGATCAGAATACATGTACAGAAGAATTTCTCGATGAAAATTCGTATTCAACTAATTCTGATAAGCATTTTCAAACAGAAGTAATGTTTCTAATGATGACGCAGTTTGAAAAAATCATAAAACATATGAATTGACCAGGAGAAATAAATACGGAATTTATATGTAGATTTTTATACTAGTTCTTAACTTGTTTGCTGAAAATGCCCTGAATGGAAGTCACACTAGCCTATAGAAAAGGGCCAATTTTACCTAGTGTTATTTCTAAAAAAATTTCAAATTGTTGAATTCTACATCATATTGTTTTTTTATATACTGGAAAAATAAGCATGATTTAAAAAATATAAAGTTATATGGTTGGTTCAAGAATATTATTTATTGTAACATGTAATGTTAGAAGAATATGTATATTCCAAAGCATTTACTTTTTTTCAATAATAATATATTTTGCATAGTTTCTAAAACATGCGTATATATCAAGAAAAGTATTTGAAAATATATTGACAGTTTTTCATACTAATACATCGATTAGAAAATATAATTTGTGAGTATATGAAATGCGGTCTCGTAGACCTCACCATCTCAGTTAAGAGTTAATATAAAGTGCGCATACAGCTCAATAGCAGGTGAGAGTTAAATTTTTAAAGGTTCAATCTTTCATGCTCATGAATAAGAATTTTATATAAATAAAATATTTATTCTAATTATTTTTGTGAAGTCACATATAATTTCTGGAAACTGCATTTAAATTCTTCTCTGCATGTTATCTATTCTTTTTTAAAAAATAATATTAGCGTGTTAAGTTCTCCTAGCATTTTACTCACTGCCAATTGAATTCTGCACTAAAGTTGATTTCCAAATTTAAGCTCATTGACACATTTTATGGAGGAATTCTCTGAATTAAAAAAATCTTGCAATAAAGCTGCATTCAAATTCATTTATTTCAATATGCATTTAGTTCATTGTTTTCGTAGCTAAATTTCTGTTAATTTAATAATATGTAGAATTGGATTTTCTATTGAAAAAACTTATTATTGCTGGCATTTTGCTGTAACATTTATTTGTTTTTATATTGTTATAGAGGAATTTAGAAACAACTAGCAATCAAAGGATGTCTTGACAATGTATTCTAAACCTTTGTTCAAATTTAATTTTATTTCACATTTTCATATTATTTTACATATTCTTTGTTTTATTATAAGAGCCTTATAATTTATAAAATAAAGACCTTAAAAAAGTTTCTTGCCTGCACTCTATATCTGAAATTGCTAATTGAATTGAACTTTATAGCACACGTGAAAGAAAACTTGGTCTCTAAATTAATGATATCAGATTTATCTAATTATCCAGTGTATGCTGCGAATAAAATATTATCGGATGATGGTAATCTTTCAAATGTCTTTCGGTTGCCAAGAATTCATGTCAACCAAAACGTCTTCAACTTCGAAAAAGAGGCGTCTTTAAATTCATTTCCTCATCTATTGGATTGCCTGAGTTTTTTGGGTGTTTTTTGTCCACTCTTTATTTTTTCCCTTGGGGTAGGATTCACGTAGGAAGTTATTCGCCTTCAAATACTTCTTTTCTCCCTCCCTTCTTTTGTCTTTTTCACTCAGTGCTTTAATCTCTGTTTGTCTTCTATGCTCCATTTCATCAAACACTTTTTTCTACTCAGTTTTCTGCGCACCATCTGAGCTCGTCCCTTTACTCTCATTCATACAGCTACATTATACTTATTTGGGACAAAATACCAGAAAAAAACAGAAATATCTTTACTTTAGTGAAGATCTTATATCTGTACAACAGAAAACGCGCCACTGTTGGTAAAAAATTACTAAATTAAAAATTGTTGCACAAGTCACAAATATTGATATACTGAGAGTATTTTCAAAGCACTTTTTCTTTTAGTCAAATGGTTCTATCATTTATTTGATACTCTTTAATTAATATATGAACATTCAGGGTTATTTTTCACAGTTTGAAATTTTTCATACTTTTTTGAAGTTTAAAATTGACCTAAAAGGTAATAACAATTTTTTTAAAGTCACATTTGCTTTATCCTTGTTATTTAGTATTGGTAGAACTACTGTTTAATTAGCTCTTAAAAACAACACACGACAGATTAGTCATGGAATACGAGCTGAACACATTTTAGTATCTCATGGCAATATAATTACATAAATTGTGATAATACGAATGAATGAAAGCAATCTAAGCTTTAAGACAAAAAATTCCTTTTGACGAAAGAGGGGGTGGGGCAAGAGATATTATATATTGTTATCTTCGTTCAAAATACTGCCGTAACACACTATGTCAAACTTCAGTAATTCTACACACTATGATCTTATCGAAATAATTTTATTTCGAGGCACAAGATCTTATTAATATTCCCTATTTATATATAATTTTAAAAGTGGGGCTCAGTTTTTATTATTTGTTTTGCTTCACTACAACTCTGATTTTCATTCTCGTTTTTGAAGAATGATAAGCTTTTTTTGCTGACTAATGCAAATTTTCAGTACATAAAACTGGATAATAAGGCCTTTTAAACTTATTCATGACAAACCTGGACCTATGACCTTTCTATTTTACACATGAAATATATAGGCTTCGAAATTTGTTTTTAAAAATGACTCTCATAAGTCATTTATTTTATGACGCAATGTCAGTCTGTCCATATTAATCAACAAATATTTCCTAGAATTCATAAAAAAATATGCTCTTATTTTTTTGTGCTGTCAAATTGCTCAAAAATATTTGTTTTTAGAACCAAATTTTATAATTTTTACAGAAAAATTTCTAAATTAAAGAGCTTTCATCTGATATTTTTTATTTATTTTTATAACATTTTTCCCAAACAGAACAATAAAAATAATATCACTGAAACTTTGCATTGCTTTTCTATTTATTTAAGTTATTTCTGTTCAATATAATCTCAATGGTCAGCATATGTAATCGGATTCCTCTTACGATACACGGAAGGAAATATGTGAGTTGAAAGCAAGGAATGAAAGACAATTGAAATAAACCTAAAGGGAAAAAAAGGAATCACAATCTGCTGATTGTGAACTCCTTTGATGTCCATCTTAGCGAAAACAACAACAAGGAATATCCTCCCTGATATATGGCCAGAGATGTGAAAATTGTTGCAAAAAGTTCAGTTACTTCTTGTCTGTCACATTACAGAGTGACATGCCCAGACCTTCTTCTGTATTTCGGAATGGATTCCTTTCAAGCTTCTTTCTCCTCTGAGATGCAATAACTTTTGATGCTAGATAAAAATTTAGAATGTGAATTGACAGAAAAAAGTTCCAGAAATTGAAAACATATTTATTACAGAAATATTTAGTCACACAGGGGTATGTATTTTTACTCAATGAAAATTCCTGATTTTCCTCTTAATAAGAATTTCTTAAAAATATTATTCATAAATTTTATCACAAATTTTCACAAAAAAGCGAATCAAAGGAAAATTAAAAATTCCTTTTAATGAAGACTTTAGTATCAGAAAACTGTTGGAAAATTGCTTCGTAATCCTATCATGAGAATAAAAGCTTCCTGTATTCATGAAAACATCGACCGATTGGATGTAATAGGAAGTTAATCAGTAAAGAAAATTTTTACTAAGTGAAGGGGCCGTGGTGGCCTGGTGGAAAGATCTTGGCTTCCGAACCCCAAGGTTTTGGGATCGAGAGCGTATTCCATTGAAAAACCTCGTATAATCGGTTCTGGTACACTTTATATCCATCAGGTCCAAACATCCTTCAGCTGGTATGGTGTGGACGTTTTGAGAGAGTGTCATGTTCGTCCTCTTATCGCCACTGAAAATTGAGGCTTTCGTCCCAAAATAACATTACTTTTCATTTAAAACAGGGCTTTAATATAACTAAACTTCTGCTGAGTGAAGGAATTCTGGATTAACCATAGTACCAACTGTGGGCTTTTGATATCAGCTAATTTTTCTGTTTTTTACTTACTGTTTACTAATTATTTTCATTTTTGAACAATACTCAATGAAATATTCATATTATATTCTTTTACTTTGAAGAATGAACGCTACATTGAAATACTATTCTGAATTTCCCTAGACCGCAATATAATAATGTCTATTTAAATAAAAAATTTATTATTTAAGTTCTGGCATTTTGATTGAAATAAGAGGAATTGAAATCATAACTTAAACAATTTTGTTTAAAATTTGAAACTGCTTTTGAGAAATCGGAAAATTATGCACACATCGAGCAAAATTTTTTAACAAGAAAAATATACTTTCCGGGATGAAGTCTTTTTATAATACAGCATTTGAAATTCATGTTATTAATTCATTAACTTTCGAGTTGACACATAAAGCCATTATTCTACACAAATTATTAGCTATGCTTCTTTTGAATCCTAGTAGCTGCATATATGATACTGATGTTAATAAGTCCTCGTAACCTCATTATAAGGAGTTTTAAATTTCATGCCATAATTTAATCATGGCTTATAGTTAAACACTTTCTTCAGAGCTTTTTATTTGCAATTTTTAATACCTTCCGATAATAATATTTTTTTATGAAATTGCTGAAGGATTTGTCAAAATTAAGAATATTGCTTTCATTTTCTCTTTGTAGATTTGCGATATTTGCAATTAAGTTTGCTTTATCCTCAAATAATCACTTTTCATTCATGGGCCAATAAATGGGTCCCTCCTTCATCTCTATTTCGAAATTTGTGCAGATTTAAAAGTTGTCCCTTTATTCGATAAGAGTTTGCGTAAATCCTTGTAATAAGGTAAGTTCGCCAAAAATCGTTGGGACGATGGTGCGCAAAAAATTGTGGAGTAGAAAGAAGGGAAAGGAGGAGGGTCGATCGATCACTTAATCGCATTCAAGATAAACCTCAAGAGGAATAAAGTGAAGAACAGCTTGTGCTTTCATTCTGAATCTGTGTTTCGATGCCTTGCTCTCATAAATCACGATTACCATGTTCGAAATCGCGCCAGCTCATAGTACAAGATGCGGAACTTATGGTTTTTGTGAGGCAAATTCCATGTTTCCTCTTACGCATTCGCTTCGAATCTCGGATTTCTGTACATAGTCATGCATGCGAGGAATGCGAATTTATATTTAAATTGTTTTCGGGGGACCAGAAGCCATGCAATATGCAAAGTCATCTTTTAGAAATGTTTAAAAGATCCATTTGCTATCTTTTATTTTATTTCATGGATTCAGGAGACAGAAATAAATAAATTTTCTTTGTATTACGTTATAAAAATTTTGATCTGCAAAGCTTTAACTACCTTACTAAGCTGTTTTAGAAATAATAGAATTTTAGTATTCATGTATTTTTCGTAATATAATTTTTAGATATAGAGTTCAAAAGTGAGTTCTGATACATTTTTATTTGCTCGGTTAACTTTTTTGTATTCATGTATTGTAAATGGTAATAATGTTATATAGTACACTTTAATATTTGGATATTCCTTATTTTATAATAAAAGTTCAAGTTTTGAATTAAAAGGGAATATTAAATAAGGAAAATAATAAAATTCCTGGAGCACATATAAGTTTAAGACATGTTTAATTCACCAAAACTGAATAGTAATGAAAATTTTCAATGGTTAAGGCGACACGGTCCCATCTGAATTTTTTTTAAAATTTTAATAATTGAAATTAGATTTTAAGTGTATCTTATCTTAAATAGCATTCTATAACTTCCCACAAAAAGAATTTGAATTATTTGAACAGTTTTTGAAAAATTTAATTTTTTTAAAAAAAGTTTTTTTTAAACCCTAAAACTTTTTTAAATATTAAAATTTTTTCACAATTTTTTTTTCAGGTAGTTAGTTATATATTACATAAAAGTTACTATGGAATTCATCCTCTTGGTAATAATTATTTAATTATAAATATTCTCATTGTTAAACATAGAAAAAATCTGAAAAGTACACATATTTCGAGCTTGAACTCACACAAACAAATAACTATGAATCTGAGAGCAAATTCCATAGTAAGTTTTATAAAACTTGTATTTGGGAACATTCACAAAAAATTTCACATCTCTACATCAATTTTTCAAAAAGCCTTATTCTTTCGAAGAACAGCACG
This sequence comes from Argiope trifasciata, assembly GCA_026543055.1. Lineage (NCBI taxonomy): Eukaryota > Metazoa > Arthropoda > Arachnida > Araneae > Araneidae > Argiope > Argiope trifasciata. The sequence goes on along the minus strand of JAPMOQ010032307.1, from coordinate 298,550 downwards.
TAAAAAAATTACATCAGGGAGAAAAAAGAATTTAAAGATTTCAAATAGCAATAACTTGATATGAAATTCATAGAACAGCCTGAAACTTCTACAACATGTATATTTATTTATTCTTAACTGTATTATATAGACTTATTTAGAAAAGTTTGCTTTATCAAATGAGACAATAAAAAAATTCGGTATTTTCATGATTTTTCATCAGAATGTGTTGTTGCCTTAATCGCTTATAAAAACCAAATTACACAAATAATCCTTAAAAATGGGATTTCAAAATTTGGGAATGTATACAATTGGTTTCTTGAGGTAAAGTAAATGACAAAGACATGATATTTAGAAGTATAACATTTACTTCCAAAATTTTCTCGCATTCTATCAGCAATGCATATTTTAAATGATCTTTATTAGTGATCTGATATTTTTGTGCCCTCTTTTCCAAATGGAACCAAGAAATCTCTACAACATTACGATTAGGCAATTCACAGGATTGGGTGTGGCCATTCTTTCATTACGATTGCTATGTGTCTCTTCCTATCGAATCCCTGTTTAGCCGCATAATCTATTGAATCATTTATCAGCCATTTTGCCTATAATGTTATCAATAAATACGTTTCCTCATTCCCAATGCAGGAAAATCATTTAAACTCATATACATGCTTCATGATGGTTTTTATTTTGCATTCTAGAATTGCTTGGAGTTTAAATATTGATTTAATAAAATAAAAAAAGGAAAAATACATATAGAGTTTGACAAATTTTTAATAACCTTTTTATTAATAACGAGTTTTTAGCTTCCCTACAATCATAATCTGCCTTCCTTAGGCTCTATTCGTGCTGTTTTCGCAAAAACATATTTACTCAAAGCTGTCCAAACCATTTTTAAAGAACTTGTTTTAGGATCAAACTTTACAAGATCTTTTTTTTTCTAAAGAGTTCCCCTACCTATTTTTTAAGTCTGTGAATGATTTTAATACAACTATTTGTCCTATTTCTCATAATTATTTTCGTTCCTTTATTTTAATGGCTGGTTTCCTTTTCTGATTCGTAGGTTTCTTCTACTTTCAAAAATTTAATTGCTAAAAATCACTATTCTTTAATGTGAAAAATGAGGTATTTCATCTTCTAATGTAAAGAACAAAATATTTTTATCAATATAGCAATAGATTTATTAATGTATTTAGAAAGCTTGTTCTAATTTTTGTGATTTTATTATTGAAATATTTCGTTCAACCTGTCAATTATTTGTTTCAACTGATTTTTTATTTCTTAGTTTTTTTGATGAGTTAAGAAGAAGAAAATAAACGTTTTAATGACACGGAAATAGGAAAACATGCATCCTAATTGGCATGTTTAAAAAGGAAAAGTGTGCGCTTTCAAATTCGAATGTCTATCAAATTAATCCATTTTTCAAATATAAATGTGTATTGAATTTGTGTATTAAGAATGATAAAAGAATGCCTTAATATGTAAGATAATGAATATATTAATATATTAGAAATGAATATATTAGTTTTATGAAACATAAATTTTTATTAACAATATACGAAGGCCTCCTTTCCCAATAAGAGCAAATGGGAATTCCTGCAACAAAAACTGTAGAAAAAAAGGATGGCTTTTAAGAGTTTTATTTTCTTTGTGATTTAAGAGAAGAAATTTCTCGATTCAACTGTTTCATCAGGAGTATTTAAAAAGATTTTTTTTCAGTCAAAGATCTTTTCTTGTGATAAAGGAAAGAATGGAAAAATCAATATTTATCAGTCTTGTATGAGCAATTTTCATTAATGATTTAATTCCTATTTATATATTTTATAAAACTTAGCATCTTTCATGTTATCAAAAATAAATTTTGTGATTTTTTTTATATGTAATAACAATTTTGTATATTTCTCATTTTTTTATGAGTATTCACTTGAGAAGTTTTTTATGAGTATTCACTTGTGATTCGTTTAACTCTTCATCCTCTATAAACTAAAACTATTTAATTTAGTCCATCCTTCATGCAGAAAATTGCTGTTTAATTCATAGCAAAATATAAATTAAAGTTGAAAATGGTTCTTACTTTGATAACTTTTGAAAAAAAGAGAAAAGAATCCACTCTTTTTTAAGAATAAATCTGTGCTGAATTTCTCGAGTTATATGGTTTTTCTTGAGGTACTTTCACTAAAAACTCTACTTTTGGGTTATTTTTAAAATTCATTTTATGAAGAATATTTTCCCATTATATTTCTTCATTCAAACAATCATGACTCAACTAGATATTAACCAAATGCAATTATTAATCTATCAAAATAATATTTTATGAAACAGTGGATATTTTATACATCAAATTAAAGTTACATTTATAGAAATTTTTTTAATAACTATTTAATAGTATAATTGCATAAATAATATCGTTTTTCCTATTCATGGTTGATGAAAAAAAACTATAAATTTTTATAATTGATTGAGGCAGGCAACATGAAGACTAATATTAGACATCATTTCCGAGTAGAAATGTTTGCCGTACAAATTAGAATCTGAGATGTCATTTTTCAAAAAATATGCTAACTCACGTAATATTAATTAATTAAAAATTGGTGTAATATGTTTTTTCTCACTGGAATGGTTTAAACATATATTAATGATCTATTGTAAAAAATAAGAATTTTTAAAGATAAAATTTTTTAAAAAATCTTCTAGTATGTATATATATCTTAATATAAATCAAATAAAATTTAGAGCTTAGAAAAGTTATTTGTGAAATCGTGCTTGTCTACACTATTCTTATTTTTACAATTATTAATATGTCTGATATTAAGTGATAGTGCCCACATGAATCTCTGGAAAGTTGAATAAATCTATATGAAAAGAGAAGGCGCAGGTAAATTCTTGATAACATTTTCGTTCCTTGTTGAGGCCTCTAACCATTATGAAAGGCTTTAAGAAGCGGATTTTATTTAACTTATCTCCGGCGGACAATTCCGGATTACGCGGCGTTGAAAGCGAGCAGAATTGCAAAGGCACTTCATTAAAATAGTAGATGCATGAAGAAGCAGAATTATATCACAATAACGCTGGCTGCTGCAAACTTCAAAAGTTTCTCCTTCTTCATTTCTGTCTAATGTTTGCAGAAAACAAGGCAAATCACAGCAAACCATTCATATGAATGAGGCGCAGTTTACAGTTAAAGGCACTCTTTAATCTTCCAGCTTTGCTGACGATGTGAGTTATTGAAGAAAAGGTTTGAATTCTTAGGATTTCTCGATATAAGCAAAGGTTGTGACATATGCATTCAGAATTATGCTTTGCTTAGCTTAGTAACTGCACCGTTTAACTTTGATTATATTTTACAAAAATGCTGGAAATTCTTCAGCTTCAACTTTGTTAATGTTCTTTTTCTTCATTTGCAATTTTAGAAGGAATAGCATCTATTCAGATTTTATGAAGGCCAACGACTGCAAAGCCATTAGGTGAGTTGTTCTTTCTTTTCATTCCTTTACTTTAACTTTAATAGTAACATATAAATTGTTTTAATATACCAAAGAAAATCTTTGAATTGTTTCTACACCAAAGAATTTTGCCCATTTTTTTGATCATTTGAGCTGTAAATGCGAGTTGTTTAAAAATGCTCATGAAAGGAACAATTCGACCAAAAGAATTCTAGTAATTCATACAGTGTCACGGCAGATTAATTTTGGAAATAAGAAATGCTGAGTTAATTTCGAAATGAAATATAATACACAAATTTGAGAAAAAAAGTCAGAATATAGTCAATACGCGAAACCCATCTGATTTTATTTACAAATACGATGGTGTAGCAAAAAAGTGGAGCAAACTTTTATTTCTATAATTATTACAATTATGCATATACATTGAGGTGAAAATCTAATAAGATATGAAATGAGTGAAAAAAACTGACTTTTTAATCTGTAGTTTTATCTAAAATGATTATGAGTAAAATACTATTTCTTCTTATTCTCATTTATACAAACACAAGAACACAAAGCCCCATTTTTCTATCTATAAAATTTGCTGAAATATTAAAAGACAAGTTTATTGTAGTTAATAATCTCAGTTTTCTAAAACGTATATTTCATAATCAGTGTTATTAATTTGAGAGCCGGTATATGTCATTTAGATTAATCTAATTATTGAAATAGCTCTTTTTCGAAAAAGATTGCTACTGTCGGTACATTCAGAATTTTCTTTATCGGAAAGAATTCAACAAATTGCCACTTAGCAGAAATAAAAGATGATTTTTAAATCCAGAGCCCTAAGCAAAAGAGCAATTCCCTTTCTCCTTTTGTTGTTTATTTCTAATTTCTCGGCACTTATTTCTTGGTGCTCGATTTTATCTCAGAGCATTCACGCCGAGTGTCGAGAGCACTTCCGTTTTCTGTCTGTGCTCGTAAACTGTGGCATTATTAATTTCACGAGTAGCCATTCCGCTTGACATCAGAGCTTTCTCTGCTCAGAGGAATGAATCAAATGACTGTAGTGGTTAAAATAAAGATAGTTCTATCACCATTCTATGCCCTCTTTCATCAAGTGAGCCGAGCAGGTTTCTGGGCGATCAAGAGCTATAATGATGACTCGAAGTCACGCTTTACGCTGATAGACGGATGAATTACGGAAAAAGGAAATGAATGAAAGCAAGAACTCTGTCGGCGCTCGGCGAAGCAAGAAGTGTGTTAAAAGGTAGGGAATCTCAAATGGAATACATAATTGATGGAGGACATTTTAATTGATTCATTTTTCGAACTTAATGAAAATGGATTAATGGCGTGCCGGAGCTTTCTTTTCACCCCCTCTCATATTGATTCTGCTTTCCAGAAAAAATGAGCCATTTCTCCTGAATAAATAAATGAGTTTGAGAGAAGTAACTAGAGTAGAAACAACCTGATGCGATCTTACTTGATATAGACTAAACTATACATATATATAGCTAAGGAATGAGCGAAGCAAGTAGAATTATTAAGTCACAATTAAGTACAATAGTTTTATGTTGTGTTTATAGAAGATTATTAAATTTTATATGGCTATTGAACAGCTACAAAATTCATGGAATGAAGTAATTAAAATAAGAAAGTATTTTCAATCCATATGAAAAGAATAAAGAAACGATGAGCAATAGATAATGTTCTTTTTTAAAGTATAATTGATAAATCCTAATCTATTTGAATGTGGTGAGAGATGATAAAAATGATACAAGGCATAAAAGATTAAAATAAAGTCATTTATTTTTATTGTAGTTTTAACCTTGTTCTGCTTTTTTTCCTACAGAACATTGCGCGTTAAGAAATGATTCTATGTTAAATATTTCTTACCTAAAGAACAGAATATAAAGTTATATAATTTCAGGCTATCTTGAAATATTATCTGCTGACTAATGTTAATCTGGACGAAAATAATAAGAAACCTTAAATCTTTCGATTAACAAAAACAGAATTTCATGTTTAGTCATTCGTATTTTAATCTGTTTTGAATTGACAGTAATTTGATTGGGAACTCTAAGTGCTGATAAACATCAAGTTATCGTAACTTTCGCATATAGTGGTGCAAAACAATTCACGTGATACAAAGAAAGTCACAATGATTATTATATCACAATCACAAGAAAAATTGCGATATATATATATATATATATATATATATATATATACAGAATAGACCATTAGAGGATTATGGATATTTCTGGTGCTTTTTTTTTTGTTTTATTATTATTATTATTTATTTATTTATTTTGTTTAAAGATGCAAATGCAAGGATTGCTTGGATTCTGGATTCTTATTCGATTACTATAAATGCTGGAATAAATGCTTAACAAAAGAAAACCTAAGACTTCAACAAATAGACAAGCAATTATTTGAATAATTTAATTTCTTATAATGAGTTTACTGTTCAAATTTTAAGATTTTTTTAAAAAAATTCTAAAATGGTTTACATATTATTTTATTATGAAGAGGCTAATTAGGAAAATGAGTCACGTAAGAAATTGATTCTCTGCCTGGTAGAATTGCAAAAATGAAATCAATTTACAACGATTGAAATATTCTTTCTTTATTATGCTATTTTAAGCTACCGTTATCTTTACTGCTGGGAATTTTTTATGTTTTTAGTGAAAATACCAGAAAATTTTATTTATCTGTGTCCATTCTCTTAATCATATGTTTTATTTTAAAAAGGCAAACCTTAACGTTTTATTATTTGAGGATAATTGAAAACTGAGCAATTTAACATTTTAGTGCATGCAAATAAAATAATGGGAAAATATCACATGAAATAACCAAAGTGCAGTTTTGAAACATCTGAATTAAATATCTCATTGAACCCACTTTTAAAATTTCAATTTTTCAGCTCTTCCAATAAACCTCCTCAAAGGTTTTGATTCGAACAATTCTAATAATGAATCATTCATTAAAAGACTGCATTAGTGTAATTGTTTCCGAGTGAATAAATTATATCATTCGTATTGCTTTGAACAGATATGATCTCAGAAGATGATTATCTTGCTTAATATTGGGAAAAGGAGCGAATTCTTTTAATGCGAAGAAGAAATTTCCAAAAAAGAGAGATTCAGACTAATAACACTGAAAAACCAATGTCTTTAGTCTGATTAACTGAAGGGAAGCTAAAGGAGGTGTGGGTTACATGAATAACACTGAGGGGTTGAGGTAATAAATCCTAATTCCTTGACTTAGGCGAAGCTAATGCGCGCCTATAAAGAGCAAATGCAGCACTTAGCAGTGCAGCTTGGGCTATTGATTAATTATGCCTTTGTTAGCGGGCCCTTGAATGAAGCGGAGTGAAAATGACAGTTTGTCAACTTGACGAGACAAATTGTGGAATATTTTACCCAGGGCTAATCTTAATGAGATTTGAATTGTGTCTTGGAGGGACTATCTCTTTATTATTCAAAGGACATGAAGAGTAGTTACACTTCTGTTCTCTCAAGTTTAAAAATAAATTTTTAATGCAATTAGTTATGATTCTTTAAGAACTGAGAAATTCAAATGAAAATATTCTTTTGTTTTAAGCGCAAATAACAGTTGCTTGAAAATTAAATAAAACGTTGTAATTTTTTCCGAAATATTGATTGTTGAGTCTTCGGTGCATAAAAGGAGGATAAGTTAATAATTGCCATTTAGATATAAATCAAATTATAGATTTGTACTTAAAAATAAATTTATTCCTGTAAAACACTGATGCACTGCAGTTTGTCCTTTATTTACACATGTTTAGCTTAATTTAAAAATTTCCTCCTTTAAATACTTCCAATAGAAAAAAAATTTCAACTTTTCAAATCAAATTTGTCAGTTTAAATTTTACCATACTTTATTTTATAAGACAAAGTCTGAACATCTCAAAATTTCAGTGAATATTTTAGCATGTGTCTTTAACCTAATATAGTTTGGAATGTGCGTTTACCAACAAATGATTCACCTTCCACATATAAAACTTGATCAAATAGCAGCATTCATAGCTAATATTAAGCAATAACTATTAAATACAACTCTACAAAAGGAAGCTTATTTATATATTCAGTAATTATTTCTTTAGTTTTGTTGCATGACGGTGGTTAGAATATTTTTTCAGAATCATTTTTTATTTTCATTCAAAATGAATAATTTTTTAAACGTGACATTTATAAACCTTTTGATTCATTTTAATGTAAATAGTGTTCTTTAAAAAAGTGTTTCATCTTAATATTGAAAGTCACATAACTAGATTCTTTACACTCTTTAGACACCAAAGTTCTGGCCTGTCATTTAGTTGCAATTCCGATACAGTTCTAAGAATTTCATCGCTACAGTATCATAATAATTAAAATCCTGATATGAATAATGACATGAACACAAGGTTTTTTTTCCAACTTGGTCTAATGCAGATGGATTTCAGGAAATATATGTGAGTTTGCTTTTTTTTAAATCTGTTCATATTTCTTATGTTTTTCGTTAGTTTGGGGGTAGATATTTGGTTAAGATTCACCATTGTCAACAATTAAAATGCCGACACCCATTTCAAAAGACTTCTCATTTAGCTTCGGAACTAGTAGTTTCAAACAGGATTTATATTTCTTTGTGCTCAATATTCGTGCAGTAAATGTATCAATAATAAAATTTAAATTATGAAGATTCAATCATAAAATTTTTTATACAGTACTCTAAATATGAGAATTTGTTATTTTATATTGCAAGCTTAAAAGGCATAACGTGATTTGAATGTGACATAGAATCTCATTGACTCAACGTAAACTGATATCTACCATTTTCAGGGGGAATGTAAATTAATCCTATATAATTTCAAAGCTTCACTATCAAAAACTTGTTAATATGTGTACTCTGATAGCCCATATTTAACATTCAAATTTTAAATGCATCAGTACCATCAAATGGTACCATTTGATCCTTTGTGTAGTATCTCTTTGTCAATTGAGGTCATGACACAGTTTTTGAAATAAGAGTATAAATTTTTGGAATATGAATATCAAAGCATAATTTCTCTATACTTTTCATCTGAGTTACCCATTAAAAATAACGTTACTATGAAATTTTCATTGTTATTTTTTAGAAAGTTGAGGTATTATATCTTGGTGATGTACAATACATTCCATAAATTAAGAATAATACAATTTCAGGAAAAGAAAGAGTCAGAAGGAAAACAAATGTGACTTATTTGTAAAGCATACTTATGAAACAAAAGGTAAAGAGCAAAAAAGACACTATATGTTTCATATCATTAGTAAAAATTGCAATTTTTTTCTCCCTGCATCAAATTATATAGAAAAAAACCTATTTACAATAGCCAACATTACATGGTTCTTATGATTGCTAATACGTAGTTTGTCTCCCAGACGATGCAATACAATCCGTATAATGCCTAAGCATCCTGAGTATCCAATTATCGATCGGATCTTATATGCAAGGAATATTACAACACTCATTAAGCAATGCACTTCGAAGTTCCGGCACACATGTAGGAGGTAGTTAACGGGCTGCAACTCATCGATCACGCATGTCCCACATATGCTTTATTGAATTCAAGTCCGGTGAGAAAGCTGGCTAATACATACGGGTGATATTCTCTGAAGGCATTTGTTTACTATGTTTGCCATGTGAGGGCGGGTGTTGTAATCCATAAATAAGAATTCTGAGCTCTAAACAGACGTGCATTTTGTTCCAGAATGATGTCCAGATCAATTTCGCCTGTCATGGTTCCAATTTGAGCATGCAGGTCAGTTCTGGAACCCAGAATAATTCCTCCCCAAACGAGCAATCCTGCATCACCTTAACGGTGCCTTTCATTGATATTCTCTTGGTCTTAACGGATACCTGGCGATCTCCATATGAAAGTCCCGTGAGAATCAGACTGTAACATAAACTTGGAATTGTTGGAAATCATCGCACAAACCCACTGTTGATGTGCCCACAATATACGTTCTATACTCCAGGCTATAAGCAGGCGACAGTAAGTTGCAGCACGTGGAGCATATAGACCGATCTGCCCTAAGCGTCTGTACACGGTCTACCTTGAAACAGTCGTAACACTTCTGTTTCTCTTGGCAGTAACTGCCAAATACCGGTCCACATTCTACGTTGTAAAAACTAGCCCACACCATTATGCAGCCACCACCAGCTTGAACAGTGCCTTGCTGACAGTTTGGGTCCAAGGCTTCGTGAGGTCTGCGCCACACTCGAACTCTACCATCAGCTCGTAAAAACTGAAATCGTGACTCATCTGACCACGCCACGGTTTTCCACTGGTCTAGGGACCAGTCGATATGCTCACGAGTCCAGGAGAGTCGCTGCAGGCGATGTCGTGCTGTCAGTAAAGGCACTCGAGTCGGTCTTCTGCTGTCATAGCCCAAGGAAGACAAATTTCGCCGCACAGTCCTATCGGACACGTCCCTCGTACGTCCCACATTGATTCCTGCAGTTATTTGACGAAGTGTTGTGTGTCTATTAACATTGACCATTCTACAAAGACGTCGGCGGTCTCGGTGGTCAAGTGCAGGTGGTCGCCCACTGCGCTGTCCATGATGGGATGTGATGCCTGAAATTTCATACTCTTGGCACACTCTTGATACTGTGGATCTCGGAATGTTGAATTCACTAACGATATCCGCAATGGACTGACCCATGCGTCTAGCTCCAACTAACATTCCACGTTCAAAGTCTGTTAATTCTCGTCTTGCCGCCATAAATCAGGAAAAACCTGTTCATATGAATAACTTGAACACAAATGAAAGCTCTGGAAAACGAACTGCGCATTTAATACTTTTTCGCTGCGATACTACTGCCATCTGTATATTTGCATATTGCTATCCCATGACTTTTGTCACTTCAGTGTATATGTATTTTAGAGCTCATTTTCTACGTGGTTCTAAATTATCCTTAACTTATGTACATGAGTATAGTTCATGTACATAAGTTATGTAAATCTTCACGTGGGCTACACCTTGTATTAGTGGTGGAAGCCTAAGTGGACACGATGATTTATCCGAACTCATACATGGTTGTTTCATATACACAGAAACATAAAAACCAATCCATTCTACCATATGAGTTGCCTGTATTTATTCTACAACAAGTGCATCTCCGTTTTTTCTCACAGAATTGCATTACGAGAAGCAAGTAACTGATTTGTACTTGCCAATCTCGCTCAACGCACATGGGGCACATGTGATGTTTGCATTTAAAATTTGAATATACTGTCTCTTATTAACTGTATTTTTTACTTTAAAAAATATATATTATTATTGCTGCATGATAAAATCTTGAAATTGGTAAATTCTTATTGCTTGATCTGGTATATGAAAAAAGCGCTTTATTTATAAATAAGCATCACAGCATTAAGTTGGGAAATAAAATAATTGTAAAAATTTAACTAATTAGACTATGTAAAATCGAATTTTAAAATTCAACTTAGATGAATCATAAAAATTATTTCATTAATGAATTGTAATAATTACTATTTTTATCATATTTCTCAGCCAACGATAGCACAAATTATGTGAAGGATTAAAATATCATTTTAAATCCTTCTCCAAAATTATGTTGTCTCAGTAAATACTTCAAAAATATACTCGCTCGATAATTGGATGCGGAAATTTCACAAGCCTAATCCAATTAAGCTTCTCTGAGACCTAAAGAAATCGCATAAAATATTTTCAGAAAAGCACAAAATAAACTTGAAAAACACCAGGCATACCGAAACATAAAGAAGACCATTAACGGATATTATACAGAAGCGAATATCGTTTGAATCCAATAAAAAGTTGAGTTCATTTTTTGAGTTTCCTCGAGTTGAAGAGGCGTTGAAAAACTGGCTACAGGGAAGGAAAAAAGCTCCTGAAACTGGACAGGCAATAAGGGCGATAAAATTTATGGAGAAGCTATTAGCCGATCCGTCGCTTACGACCTTCACGGATGCTCCACGTTATCGAGATTTACGAGAAGCTTGGTATCTGGAGCCCTTTCTTTTCTATTGGAAGACTTCGCAATCAGTGATCAGGTGTGATGCCATTAATGCCACGCGGTACAGAGAGAGCTGGCGCTTTTCTTTTATTACCGTATTTTTCACCTTCACGTTTCTAAGGGATGCCGCATCTATTTTTTGGCACTTTGATTACGTTTGGAGGATTTCAAGTAGTTTCAAAGCTAAGATACAAACTTTTAAAAACAGTTTTATGAATATTACGTTACTGCAAATAAATTTCAAATAAATAATCTACTTCCGTTGCGATCTTAAGAATTAAAGAAAGTTCCTTTTTTACGGAAAAGCCGGACATGCATAAAATAAGTAATTATATTGAAAAAGGCATAAATTTAATAAAAAATATAATGTTATTATCATATTGACAAAATAGCGACGTTTATTAGATAACTTTGTTACACCTTTTAAGAATGTACTCGACTACACTTGTTAAGAATGTTCTTACAAAGCAATAAGTGCTACTTTTTTATACACTTTTTCATTTATATTTCTTTGGAAAAAATTTTCTTTTGAAGATTTAATGATTGGGAAATAAGCATTCGTTTTTTCAACGTAAAACCGTTGGAACATATTATTAGAAGAATATTTCAAATGAAGATCATGTCGTGTCCGCGTTTCCAAGGAAAGGGGGTGCAGTAAGAATATTTCAAATAATCTATATAAATAATGAATTTTGTATGTCTCTTATGCGCTGCCGTACAGCTCATCTGATTGTGATAAATTTTTGGCAATTTAATACTTGCACTTACGGGATGGTTAGAGGCAAAATAAAATAATCTAATTAATATACAAAAAAATTTTTGGATTTTTTTACTGCTTCTATAAATTAATCATTAATGAGTTTTTGTTTGTATTTGACGTGCTGCCATACCGTACAGCCGATCGCGATAAAACTTTGACAAGTTATTACTTGCACTCACGGGATGGTTATAGGCAGAGTCAAATTATGTAATCTATATAAATAAAAATGAATGTTTGTCTGTATGTATCTTATGCACTGCTGTGCTTCTCATCCAATCACGATAAGACTTTGACTACTAATTACTTGCATTTTAAATGTTCGGATTAAAGCTGAAAAATGCATAAAAATTTCACATTATGCTTAAAATTTTCCCATAACCAGTTGTTTGCTGGATTTTTACTAGTTGGATAGTCAAGAAATTTGTTTTTCTGCTGAAGACCAAAAAATAGAAACAAAAAAAAAATGCCTTCCCTAATAAAGTAAGAAAGAATAGAATAAATACTATTTGCACTTCTCCTTTATTCACCATTCAATTTCAAGGAATGCATTCATTCCGATACGAAAATAAATGCTATTCTATCTCTAATTCCTAATTAATGAAGACAGTTATTTTAAATTTCAAACGATATCTCCAAAATTATTTCTTTTGCGACAGCAACTCGCTGTGTTATCAGCTAGTTTAGAATAAAAGGTATAGAAAAAGAAATATTAAATCATTTCAAAGCATGATATAGTTAAAGAATTCATCATTGCGTGATGAAGAGTTAGAACAAGAATTCATCTAATAATATATATAAATTGCGGAAAGAACGACGTTATAAAATTAAGTTGTATTGAATTGTTATGTAATCGTAAAATATATTATAGTTTGTACTTTAAACTGATAAAAAATATTTCGAGCTCTTATATTTCAGAACCAATTTGGATAGTATTGGTAAATTACTTCATGCATACAGCTAAAAATTCACAATGTAGTTTTTTTTCTTCAGTATATTAATAATATATGAAATAATTTTTATCATACTCAATTATGTAGATGATATGAAAAAATTTAACTGTTCTCCATCAATGTGAATGAACTGAGATGCGATTGATTGATTATAATTAATTTTAAAGATGAGCATATCTATGAATTATTTGCTTGTATCCTATTATCATGCGTTTGTGACAACCAAGGAATTAAAGAAAACTATTTATTCTTGTGTAACTGCTAACTTTTATGATAAAAGCATGGAAGGAAATGTTTTCGGAAGATTCATTTTGACATTTAATGTTAATGAATGCACATAGAGAAGGGACATGATTTTCAGAGATACAAACTAATTAAAATCCGCCTGCACAACTTCTCTAAGTATTTGGAAAGATTCTCGTTTGATGCGAAATAAATGTTTGCCAGAAATGTAGACTCACGAGTGAGCAAACCATCTGTGTGGGATCACTTTCTTTATGTCTGCACTTCTGGATATTACACTAGATTTGATTTCTACTCCCTTTATGAAGGGTAGATTCTAATATAAATGACTGATTTTACTGCTTTGAGCGAGGAAGTTCATTATTAATGAGTTTAAAATAATAAATCCAAATCTAATGAATTAACTTCATAAAGTAATATATTCGTTATTATATTGTTATTATTATCGTATCGTTGAATTGCTTTGAATCCACTTGGTTACATAATTTAAGGTAATCGAAGGAAAATTTTTGAAAAACTGGATTTTTTAAAAAACTATTTAAAACTATGATTTTTAGATATATTGTCAATTATAATACAAAATATTATAAATACAAGAAAAGTATTTGAAAAAATAATATAATTTGAGAAATAGGAAAATTTTTAGTAACTGTCAATGAAATTCAAAAAAATGGTTAACACTGTACACAAAATTGTAATGCAGCAATGCTATTTTTATTTGTACACAAGTTAGAGAAAATAATGGTGAATGAAATGAACTAAAATCTAAGATAAATCTTGAGATACAAAGAAGTTGCGGGTAAAAATATACATATATATGTATTTTTTCCATAAATTTGAAACTTAATTTTTCTAAAAGCCCATATAAATGAAAAGTATTTCATCAACAATAAAACGTTTGGTTCATTTCATTAAAAACACACGTAGAAATTTTATGTAAAAACCTCAATTAGTTTATAGATATCATGTTAATGGTAGAGAACTTTTATCAAATTTAAAGATTTGAGAAAATTGAAGTTAACGACAAATTTTAGCTGAAAAAATATGTGACCCTGGATGAGAGGTCAGGCCTTCTTTTTCCTAGAAATGATAAATTGTTTTGGAACGGGGACAGTCTGAATTACAAGAAATATCAATTTTAGAAAATGCCAAAGTGGTCGATAACCAGTGTTTTTAACGTTGTTGGGTACCTTAAATTCAGTGTATATTATTGAGAACAACGAATCATAAACAAAAAGTAGAAATTAACAAATAAAATAGAAAATAAGGGAAAAACATTGAAAGTAATAGAAATACGTTCTATTTATTTTACACACTAAAGAAGGGCTTAGAAGTTTAAAAATTGTTCTTATTAACTTTATGGATGTGTTGGGTAAGCTGCGTTAAAATATCACGTAGAAAGTAATTAAATTTTGCTACAGCTTATGCTTTATAAAAATTACTAGCATTTTTTTATGAGTTAAGTTACATACTTAGTAATTATAGTAAATTTATATTTTTTATTTTAACATCGTATCAAGTTCAAGACTGACTTTCTTTGTCATTTTTTTAAAAGAAAAAGAAAAAAGGCAGCTTAATTGTTATCAAATGCTATACTTCAAAAAGATTCTTGGAATTTTTTCTGAATAAAACAATTGATTCAGACTACAAACAGGATATTCAACAGAGATGACATGCTTGATATTATTATTATTATTATTATCCTTAATAATTTGCTTTCTTTTTATCCTTCATAATTTGCTTACGATCCATTCAAGGTTTTAAGGCACACAAAAGTATGAAAGACACTATGTGGCATTTTAAAATTATTGAGGAGGATTGAAAATTTATTGGCTTACTTTAACAGGCAGGAAGACGGTTATAAAAATTTATTATATCAGCATAAGATATACAATAATAATCAGGAATTATTGCAATGAATCTCTTTTATACATTTGATTAAACTATATAAACTTTATTTATGTTTATGATGATTTGTAAACTTTACGTCATAATCTTTCTGTTTATCACATTTATTGTCGCGCTATGATATAGAAAATTTCAGCAGTAAAATATCTATAAAAAAATAAATGCTTCTTATATATTTGATGATACAGCAAAAGAGGCTCCTTTTTGCTTTCTGTTTGCTTATTCTTATGTCAAATTCTACTGAAATGAAAAAAAAAATATTCAGACTAATCCAATTGTTCTGAGCTCATTTCAGAGAAAATAACTAAATAATGATCTGCATGTTTTATATGTTTAGTTCCATTTTTAATATTTACTGCCAGTAAGGAAATTATTAACATTAATTATTAGGAATTATTAGTTTCCTATTATATTTGTCAGAAGTTATTTGTTCTTTGAAATATTATATTCATTAACTGTGTCAAATAATCTTAAACCTATATGATTTTGATATTATACGTACTTGAGTAGAATTACAACTAATTTTTAAATATACTGAAATGTTAATTGCTATAAATATTAAAGACTAACTGACCGCAGAAAAAATAGTTTTAAAAATTTTACTTCTGAATGATACTTATTTTCTTGTTGACAGTGAATATAATAATTTAAATTTAATGATACATAACGAAGAAGTATAGATAATATTTATTCTTTTTTTACTTTATTACCCATGAGCTTTAGGGTAGACTATATTATTTTTTTTTTCTTTTTAAGATTACACTATTATTTTTCTGATTTTGATGTACGTGATTATTTAGCACAAAAATGTTATCTTTTAACTCTCATCACATGTTGATCTTAACATTATGAAGCCCTTGAATTTGAAATTTACAAATGATCTGTCGTTCCTTGTTTATTTCAGAAGCTTGAATTCGTTTAATCGTTGTGCCGGTAGATTTATAAAGTGAGGAAAGTTTTTGAGGCATATTTTTTGACGAAACAATTAACACGATAGATGCTTGTAAAACCAAAATATAGGTTGTCCATTCATTAAACAAACAGAAAAATTGTTGTTTGCATTGGAAAACTTATCTTGACACAGCTTACTTCGATACAATTTTCTATAAAGCTTACATTGATGGATATTGATGAGAATAATTCTAACGTACTTGTGAGATAAGCTCTGAATAATATGTGTGGTTCGACGCAGCCAAAATATTGTGACCGTTGAATGGCAATATCTTGTGTAGATGGGTATGAATTAATTAAAAGAGAACACATTAGGGCTTGCTTTAAATATTTCCGATTTCATTTCACTCACATTGACAGGTATCGATGATAATAATTTTATATTATATATTATTATTTTTGTTTTCTATGACATATGTGCGATTGAATCCGAATTACATATGTGGCTTACATTTTGTATCTTGTCAATTGTAAAATCCTAAAATAATGTTGAATAATAGAAATATATGAAACGATTTGTTTGCAAATATTATTACTTTTAAAATAAAGGCTAATAATTCTCTTATGCTTATAACCATAGTGCAAGTGCAAGCAATAAATTTGCAAAGTTTTACTGCAAATATATGAATGAAACGGCAGTACATAAAATACAAAGATACAAAAATTCATTTTTATGTATTATATGACTTGTAACTGATTTGAAGAGATACATCATGGCCTTTTTTTATTTTTTGAATATAAACAGATGTTAAATAGTTAAATATTCTCCTTAAATAATCACATTTAGGAGGTTTTAATTTAATTTTTTGTTATTTTTTATTTTTTGTTAATTTTTATTTAAAAAGTAAAATTATGGACATCTGGATATAAACGAGTTAATTACAAGTAACAAAAATATCACCGGATATTCTTATTCTCCCTGGAAAGAGAGATAACTTTATTTATTGTTTGATTGTTCTGAAAAAGTTTCAGGAACTCTTGTTCATTTTCTTTTCTAATGTTAACAAATGTAATTTTCCCTCGAAGAATTTTCAAAGTAAATTGGAATCATTCTCAAAATTTTGCGAGAATTCCCGGTAAATAATTATAATAGCTGAATTAAGTAAGAAAGGCTAAAAAAACTTTTCTTTAAAACTTTTCTTAACTTTTACTTTAAATTTAGCTATTAATGCAGTAATTTAAAACACACTAAATCTAATATAATATTTTTAATTAATGGTCCTTTTAGAAGAGGCATGAAGGCTATCCAGGATCCACACTGCCAGCCTGAACAGTTGTCGGGTGTGACACTTGAATCGGCACTCTACTCTGTTAAGTTTACCCTATCAAAATCAAAATTCTACTTCGTAGCAGAACTTTAGAGCATTTATTGATTAAACAAGCACCAGCTCAGTTTATCCAATGAAAATCAATCTTTCGTCTCTTTTCCAATGCGCATGCTCTGTCACTATGACAAAGCAGAATAAAATTATTTGTTTCCATGAATAATAATTCTTGGAGTTGTTATGTTCATATATTTGTTAGTCTCTTTACAGAAATTCACTATTGCAATGATTCTCATGCACGATTTCGGAGAAATTTCACTATATCTTCTATATCAATCACGGCATTAAGAACCTCAAATCATTCCTCGTTCAGAAGTTTTGTGCGCATGTCTATATTAGCTTACAGGCAAAACATTGTAGATAGAGCGCCAGCCGAGTTCTTTGATAGACAATCCAGCACAAAAGGTTGGAAATTATGTGTGTTTCTGTATGGGAGGATACGCTGTGTGTTTCGAAATGTGTGGGTGAAATTCATCGTAACTTTCTTAAGACTAAAGGAAATAAAATTAACTAGACGAATTATTGTCTGATTCTGGTCCTATGAGATGTATAAAGCTGTAATAGCTTAAAAGTTAAGGATTAAAAAATGACAATCTTTGCTTCTTGGAATAATCTCATTATTTGCATTTTTTTCCCGTTACTCTTGTCTTTATTTCTCCCACTCTCAAAGGATTCAGTGTGAAAAATAGGAAAATTGAACAGATTCCTGATATTAACGAATAATTGAAACCCACCTCCTCCTTTCGGTTTTCCTTTAAATATTCAATTTCTCCAAAATTGTTAACGTAATTTAGGTGTGGACTGAATTTGGTTTTTTAAAAAAGAGGAACTTTTCAATAATCAGTTTAAAATGAGTTTCACCTATTAACGTATTGATATGATCAACGGAAGAAAAAATTCCCCTAAATAAAATTTCAGCATATTTATACATCAATACTTAAGTACTACTTCACTGTAATCGCCGAGTAAATTTATTCTATTTAATGTATAAAGGTCTAGAAAATCATAAATTTTGTCATGTCAGTGATTTAAACGGTAATAATTGAATTTATAAATGAAAGAAATACTTAATTTTTTAATCTTATTAAACTTTGTCATATTTTCGTGACTAAATAGAAATTATATATTTTTTCAGTGTTAACAAACTGTGATCTCAGTCTTCTGAGAGAATTATCTATTGGCAGAATATTTCTGTCGATAGCTTTCTTATAAATGGGACAACTCATTTCACTTGGAGCATTTACGCTGATGTCCCCAGATTATGAGAAAGCAATGGATGGACAGCTTTCTTATAGTTAAACTTATTGTTCAAAAATAAATTGCAAATGTCTTAACGAAGTAAACGTAGCTATCAGGCATGAGAAATAAGTTTTGACTTTTTAGTGAATATACAAATATTTCTCAAACACGCTACATACGTTCTAACTTAATTAGAATGCTGGGGTAACAAATAGGTATATTGTAGATTTTGCTAATGGAAAAACTATGGGTAAATTAGAAAACTGTCACTCACTCAGAGATAATAATGATAAATTATAAATTGCAACACTTGTTAACTGTTAGAGGAAACATTTAGAAATAAGTTGAAGAATTCACAGGAATAATTAAAATTATGTGAATTATACGAGGACAATTTAATAGAATCACGAGAAAAAAATCTATGCAATTGAGAAAATAAAGAAATCTACTCTTTAAAATATTTTATTCCCGTAAGTTTCAATTCTAGTAATGTCAATAATAAATCTTCTCAAAAATGTTATGTGAATACATATTGGTAGTTTGAAATTTTGATATCAAACAATTTACATACGCTTTGTTTTGTTTACACATCATTGCATTCCACGAAGTGTGGTAATTAAATGAATTAATAAAAACGTCCACTCCATTATTTTTTATTTAGTTGCACATAAATTGGATAATCTAAAATGATGTTTGATCACCAACAAAAATGTGTCATTCAAGCAAAGTTGTCATTTTCTCGAAAGCAAGTTTGTAAAAAAATAATTTTATAATTATATAGTTTTAGAAATTTTATAAAGGTTTATTCGATATAAACTTCTGACTATTTTCCGCTTTCTTCATATAATTTGAATCTTAAAATAATGAGCAATTCATTCAATAATTTAAAAGGATAATTAGTGAAATATTTGTACGGGTTTTTACTAATTTCTGAAAAAAAAACTTCTCCAAGGCACACTTAAGGTTCAATTTAAGTATTGACGCATTTGTTGAGAAATTCGATTCCAAATAATTTTATAACATAAACATTCAATTGTTCTCAACAATCTGTGTTTCAATATTCCTACAGTAAATTAATGGAGAATTAGTTGAATGTTCTACGCATTAAAGCGTTTTCCAAAATTTCATTTATTATTCCTTCAACAGTGAAGATTTGGATGGATTACATTAGTACAAATGTAAAAAATAAGTTTTGTTTGTTTTTTATTCTAGTTAAATACTTTTTTAAACCTTTATATGTACGCACATTTATTTGATAAGCATATATTGTAAGTAAAGCTATATATATTCAGGGAACAAACTCAATTATTTTAATTTTAAGAAATCAGAAAAGCGCTCGCCTTCGATATTGTAAATGGAATTACATCATATAGATATATTACTAAATTCTTCAGCAAAATGACATAATCCCCCTTTAATCAATATTAAATAGCTCTTATAGGTAAAGTGAGTGCAAAACTTTTATTATTAAACTAATTCCCTGGAATGGAGTAATTCTATTCAATAAATAATTTTGCATAATCTGAAATTATTATTCATTGGAGTGGAATAATAACCTTTCGTTCTTTCTCTCACCAAAATAACGTAGCGCAAATTTATGCAGCGAACAAATGTTGTTTCTTTAAGATCGTCAGAAGAATAAATTCAATCCCTCACATTAATCATTATCAGAGCCACTTTTTCTTTCTTTTTCTAATTTGGGTTTTAAACTTTTACCCAAGAATTGATGTCTGTCGTCGGAAACTGCTCTTAATCTTTGCCGGGGCTCTTTTCTCGTGAGTTGCTTGTTTTATTGAATCTCTTCTTCGGACCTGAGCTCTCGCTTTTGCAAACAACTGCGCATTGTTAGAGATAAATTGGTCTTTTGATATTCACGAGAGAAAGTAGAAATAAAACGAATTCTGTAATTTATTCGAATATTCGTAATTTTTTTAAAAAAATCTTAAAATCAATTTTTTTAAATCATTGTTAACAGTAAAAATGTGTAGTAATAATTTTTTTTGTTATATAATTTTTTAAAAAAAATGAAAACTTAACTTTTTACTTTAATGGAACCTTTCAAATTAAAAAGCTTATTTTATTACTTTAAAGATGATGTTTCTATTTTTCATTAATCTTAACAATACAGAATATGGTTTTAGTACATTTATGTTACCATTTTACAAATAATTTTAATTGTGAAAATGCGTTATAATCAGTACTATTTAAATGACATTCATTCAATCAAAATCTTAAATTTTTGAAAACAAGACGGGCTTTCTCAAACAAGAACAGCTCTTTTGAAAACAAGACCTTATTCTAAAACAAAAAGAGATAGATAAACTTTCAATATTATTTTAATTTCTTTTGCATTACATTTTTGAATATTTTCAATAAATCAAGATTTATTTATAATTATTTAGTAAACTAATTAAAAATATTTCTATGAAATTGGTCAGATGGAATTGTGGGAATGAAGAATGTGGTATATTAGCAGGTACTTTCGTTTTTGAATGCAATGTTTAGCTTTTAACCGTAGAAGACTGTATTTAGAGATCTCACGGGGCTTACGAAAAAAATAATAGTTGCTTATAAAATTATACTGTATTACATTAGTTGTTTATATGTATTAAATCGACTTTTTATGATTTAAGGGCAAATATTGAAATAAAAGTACTCATCACACATTAAAGTAGTATTCAAAGCGCATACATGATCTGCATATTTTATACGCCAATTTTATTTTACCTGTTTTTGACTCGAGGATAGTAAAACGTGTGATTTTTTAATTCCCTCATCGTGTTTTAAAGGTCATTCATTACTTTCCTTTTATTGTTTTTGAATTACAAGACGAAGATCAATAAACAAGTTTAAGTGATTCATGTCCACGTACATGAACACATTCCCTAGAGTGATGACAATTAGATGACATTTTATCAATAACATATAATGTTCATCAACTGCAGACAGGATTAATATCGTATGTATGTAAACAATAAGCAGAGTCTTAGTTTCTTATTGTGGCATAATAGCTTGCAAACATTTCATCAAGCCTGCTCATTCTAACATATGGCAATATCACATATTTTGGTGTTATGTCACAAACACAAATTTGCCATAACTGGAGAATTATTTATGTGATATTTGAAACAGACATAAATTACTATGGGAGATAGCATAGCATTATAAAACTATGAAAAAAAAGCGAATTGTAATTTGAGATAAGATTATATCAAAACCGGTCAAAGCATGATGCATTACCATAATCTTAGGTAATGGTCATTTAATATAGAGTGTAGACCTTATGTTCTGCAATATAAGCATTATAATAAGTCGTCTTATTATTAATGAATATGTCGAGAAACAATAAATTGTATTCTTTGAAAAGAGCATTTTCATTGTCTGAGTGATATTGGGTGAAGTCGGGTTGCAGGTCTGCCTAAACCAAACAAAACTTATTTTATAAGATTGAGATCCGGAAATATTATGGACTAGTCCGTACAGTTGATATTCTCTTCTTCAAGGAAATCATAAATTATGTGACCGTTACGTGCCTTTACTTTTGCCCACAATATTAAAATTTCACTCCTTAAAAATTGTTATAATTTCTAATAAAGTTTTAAATAGAAACGCCAATTTATTGTGAATTTGAAAATTATTAATCCTTAAAAGTAATTTAAAAATCACCAAATTATTATTAAAGTTTCTGGGAAACGTTTTAAAAGTACAGTTTTCTGGTTATACATCGATAAAGAATTAGCAAAGGCCTCTATGTTTTCTCTCCTTGATAGAGAATTAGAATATGTGGAATTATGTTATTAACAGTCATTGTATTTTGTATTCTCGGAATTACTATTGAAAGCCAAAAACCTTTATAAAAGTCTTGTTGAATGAAGCATTCTTCAACTTTGTTACTTATAAACATTTTGTTTTAGGAAGAAAGGATATAAAATGCATTCCCATAAAAACGCTAAAGTCAAAATAATTTTTAATATTTTTTTTGTAATTACTTTAATAATAATATTTAATTTTAATTTTTACAGAAATAGTATACTGATTAAGATATGGTCTATAGTGTATTGGAAGAACGGTATATTGTAGCAGGTATTTTAAAATTTAGCATATAAAATCCATGATTTGTGACAATATATTTTAGGAGATCTTGTACAATATAAAGAGAAAGCAAATAACTTATTATTACGCTACTTATGCAATTTTCAGCGCCGTAATTAAGCAGATGTAACAGGTTCATCCTCTCAGGGGGACTTTGAGGGAAAACCTAAATTCTGTTGGCAATAAACTATATTTTAAGATTTTCTGTCCTTCGACTGAAGGGCATAGAAATAGACTTTCTTAAATCCTAGATATTTCTGATCATTAAGAAGAATAGTGAGACTGATTAATATTTTCATTGCACTTATGTCAATTTGTAATAAAGAAAAAAATGACAGCTTCATTAAGTTTATTCAGTCCTACAAGAAAAAGTAATAAAATCATGTTCGATTGAAAATTTTTTTGGCCCTTGCCATTGGATAATTCCGCTGTTACGAAGACTGCGATTTATGCTGATAGGCTTCGTCTCTTGTTTTAGTAGCGCCAACTAAGGTCAAGAGTACGACACTTACGCATCCCTTATTCGCTTGTCCAGCCCCTTTTTACAGCAGAGCACATTCACACATCTCACGGATAGAACAAGCATGCCCTGAACTGAGACTTGAACCCAGATCACGGGGAAGACCCCGGCTCGATTGGAATTTTAAAACTTAAGTCTGATGATTTGGATATTCAGGATTGCAGTGGGCACGGATATCTGAGGCTTTTCCGCTAACCTCAAATATCCTTGCCATTTATTTTTTCCCTCTTTATTATAAATTAATATAAATGCAATGAAAATATTAATCAACCTCGCTATTCTTTTGAATACATCGAGTATGAAATAGCAAGTGGATGTATTTTCGAACTTGTAACCTAATAATAGTTGTAGCTTCGGAAGCTCTTATTCTATATTTAGCTGGCTCTCATGCTATATTCTCTTCCTCAATAACATTATTTATTAACTCATTATTAACTCAATAACATAAATTTAGCTGGACATTCTAGCTAAGCGCCTAAAAATGTTGATTGAAACGTTTCAAATACATTTGTTTATTAAAAAAGAAAAGTACTAAATTTTCAAATACCTAAAATAATAAAAGAACTGCAAAAGATAGACTATGAAAGGCGCTAACATTTTTTTTAAACTAAAGACATACAAAAATTAGTTTTGCAAACTAATTACTGCTTACTTTTTACCCCTTTTTCTGATTCAGTAAAATTTTACAACACTTCGATCAAACTCCTAAAGCATTACAACAGAAAAATCGCCAATAGGTTTTAAAACCAAATTAATTGTTGGATTCAAAAGTTCTTTATCAGGGCTTTGAATAAAATTTCTAATATGCATGAAATTCGGCTAAATAAATAAGTATAAAGGTATTTAACAAACAACAGTTGAAATATTTAAAATCCAGATGTAGATGCCCCTCAAAAGGATTTTAAATAAAAATTTACCATTACCCTGCACTCTATTATCTCAATAGATTAACATTATCGAAAACTAAAAACCGAAAACCGCAAGTGATGATTTGTCTCTCTTTTTTTCTGTCACTTGTCTTTAAAATACATGAGTGTTGCAGATTTGAATATCATTTCAGTGGTGAAAAATCAAAAGTAAGCGTATGGGAGACAAAATATTGAAACTGCATCATTACTTAACAGTTTAAAGGCTATTCATGACTTTGGTTTAAATTTTATCTACTTAAAAATGCCAAACTTTGAATATTTCTAACTATCCCCGTTTCTGTTGCTTAATGCGAGAGAAAGCACATAAAAATTAATAAACAAATATTTAAGTTCAACTATCGGACAAGAGTAATTATCTAATAGTTCCATTATTTTTACAGAATATTATATCATTAAAGGTAGTAATTAATAAATGTGATTACTGAATATCAGGATTGAAAGCCAGAAAACTGCAATTTAAATAAATTTTATTTTAAATTCACTATTATTTATTATTTCCTTCAGCTCAATTATTTATGGTCAAACTAAAATTTTTGCACAGAGTAAGTACATGAATGGTTGGTTAAAAAATTTCCTACTTTCATGATAAGAATTTTAGCTTCAGGTGGGAAAGGAATTTTGTTAACAGTCAGTAATTTTTATAAGGCTATTTTGTTAAACAAGCATAACTTTAATATCGTAAATTGCAGTTAACTGAGATGAAAAAGTTTCATAATTTTTTCTGCGGAGCTGTTTCATTTTCTTCTTAAAGAAACTGTTCCTCTTGGAGTTTTCTGTAACAGGTATTTTTCCCTGGTAAATTTGAAATTGAAGAGATTTAAATATACTTTTTATTAAGATTTGCCTTCCAACTTTCTCTTCATTTCATCGTGAATACCCCAAACTCAGAAAAAGACCAGCAAGATTATTTTGGTGTAGGAAAGAAACTCTTTGCAATAAGCCTTAATGGCAATTTCACCTTATTTTTTAAACTGTTAGGTTTCAGTAAAAGTTATAACGTCTGCAAATCGAAGTATCTCCATTTTTTACTCATATATAAAAGCTTCATGCACTGTTCTTTCTTCAATTTCTATAAAAGTGTTTGTTACATAATTCTTTCATTATAAGATACAATTGTCCCTTTTTGTAGTGATATTTATGTGATCATCCTTTTTGTGAGAATCAGTATTACTAAAATATACACTTATTTAATTATAATTCTTGTGCGGTTTCATTTAACAGATGAATTCTCTTATATTTAATGATCCTGGATGAATATATAATATTTTCCTTCTCAGAAAAAGCATTCGGTTTTAATTAAATAACTATTCCAATTTATACTTTTTCTTTTGCCTGCCTTTTAGTCGTTCCGACTTTATGCACTGTGATGCATTTAAGTAGAGAGTTAGCAAGAAATATGTCTGAAGGCCCTAAATTGCGTTCTATTGGCCCAAATAAGATAAAATTTGAACTACAGATTATTTCAATGGTGTGTTACAAATTAATCAATTAAAATAGTATAAAAATTTGCCAATAGATGTCGTTGTAACCCAAATAGAGTTTATTTTCATATATTGAAAATGTGAAATGTAATTTGCGTTGCAGTGCATGTATATCACCATTTTTCTTTGAATCAATATAAGGCAGATTCTGCACGAACATTAGTTTCTTTTTTGTTTGCCATGCCCACATTGCAAGAAAAAGCGCTATTGGAGAAATTTTTTCTGCAAGAACTAACAAAACAAAACAGCTATAAAGGGATTTAGTAATATGAAGCAGATACGAAGATGCCCAATGTTGAAATACTCCAAATTATTCAGAAAATAAAAAAACTGGGCCCCTTCGCAATTTTCCAGGCAGAGGACGAAAAAAATGCCGTCTTGCAGTATCGAACATGTTGGGACCGCTCTCGTTGATACTATAAGTCATTCGCCTCAAAATAGTGTGAGTTTGCTAGTTGTTTCTCGTGTTCTGAATATGCCGTATTCAAATGTACGAAAAATCGAACTACAAATTCTGCATTTTTATTCCAACAAAATCAAGTGTTAACACCTGTTGCAGGGACTTAGAGGTCTATAAAACTTTGCCCTCAATTTCCTTGCTCGAATGGCAGACGGCAAAACTTGGCCATGGAGCATTTGTGGAGTGTTGAGGCCCACTTTTGCCTCAATGGTCAAGTTAATACCTACAATTGTCAAGTGTGGTCAGAGAAAACCCCTCAAGTTATCCAGGAACAACTCTTGTGTCCTGAAAAAATGACAGTATGAAGTGGTTTGACATCTACCTTTATCATTGGACCGTATTTCTTTGAAGAGGCAACTTCAAATGGAATTCAAACTTGTTTCTCCACAGATATGCAGAGGGATTTTACAATTCGAACATTTTGGATGCCTTCAATACATCATTTTCATGCAGGATGGAGAGCCACCTAATATTGATAGTCGTGTAAGAGTCAATACAGCATTTCGCAGAAGTACAAGTTATCAGCCTTCATTTCCCAATAGCATAACCTTCTCGTTCGCCGGATATAACCACTTGAGTTCAACGCCATCGTTCTTGAGCCATCGTCTCTACCAGATATGTAGGACAACATTCGGCGCCATGCTCCGGTAGACTCACTGCAGTCCTCTATAAGAAATAAATTCTCCGATTAGAGTATATTGTTGAAAATGAAGGAGGATATATTGAACAATTTCAATTTTATTTTATTTAACAACTATAAACAAATTAAATTTTTATGAGTATTACAATCCACCTAACGAGTAATTTATTGTGCTAATTTTTTCAAATTTAATAATTGTAAAGCTTATTATCTCAATAATCTGTAGTTGAAATTGTATCTTATTTGTATGAATAGAACGTATTTTAGAGCCTCTGAAGTAGATAACTTATTTCTTTCTAACCCTATATGTTGAAGATATCAGTGTATTAAAATTATTACAAATCAACTATCATAAAAAAGTAATATTTTAGAGGAAATCTTCTGCAATATCGTTTAATCTTCTGGTTATTTGATTTAGTTATTTTAGTCACATTAATTTTTTTTTAATTTTCTGTTGATATCGTTCAAGAAACTGTCTGCCCCATTCTGCGTCTTCCTTTTGTTCTGTTATCAGCCAACCAAATCAGCTTAGTAATTCCTGCAGTTTAAAAAAAATATTTCAGATGAGTATTTCATTACGAAATATTTAAGTCTAGTGTCTAATAGCATGTAGTTTCTGTCCTATAAATTGTACAAATGTGAAATATTTAGAATTTTCTAAAAAGAGTTATGGAAAATTCTTAACTTTAATTAAAATTTAAAAAAAGAAAGTGAATGGTGTTATTACGGATTTGAAAATTCCTTTGATAAAGGCAAATGTTAAATTTTTTTTAAAAAAATTGCAGTTTAAAGCAGCTGTTTATTGCTCCTTGTTTACAGCTGTTTACTGCTAATGGATTTCCATTTAATTCCCGATGTCAACTTCTGCTTAAGGCAAGATGATTGAAATTAAAAATCACAGCCTTGAAAAAGAATACTTTTTAGAATAAAAACAGTTTTCTCAAAATTCGCCGAATAATATGGATGTTTCAAATCAAATTTTAATTCAAATCGTTTGGAATTAAAAATAAAAACGTTTTCATTTTTTGGAATTTCATTATGATTTCAATTTCAAATCCTTTCATTTAGCCTTCTCATTTTAATCGGCTCAACCCACCTGTCCAAGTCTTATACTAATGGAAGCTTTTCAGCCGCTTTTTCTCTCAAATGAGGATTTCAGGATGTAAGCAAGGATGCAACCTCGGTTATAACTTGCCTTGCATCTTGCATCCCTCGTTTGAAAGGGAAACCCATTATTTATAAAACTTTCAAGGTCGGGTCAAAAGATTAGAGACGTTTGGTTTCAAATTCAAGAGTTTCGACTCATTAAGACCCATAAGAACATGTCTTTGTGATTCATCAAGGTTTCATAACGAAAGAATTTATGCATTCGAAATTTAACTGCCTTTTATACTTCGCATCGTATTTAATAGAATACGATGTCATCAGCAACAGTAAAAAACGCCATAATATTCCTGGAAAGTTTTATTAGAAGTAATAACAGTAAACCACATAATTTTGGAGGAATATGGAAAAGCCTGAGCTTATTTTATGGGGAGTTATCCCTGAAAAAGGAATACTGAAAAAAGACCCCAGAAATCCTTGTAAAAAAGTAGAAGCATAATCATAAAACTATATTTAGTTCACAGAAAAAAATTAATATATATATATATTTAAATTTGTGACAAAATTTATTTTACAAGTAATAAAATAAATACAATTGCATTATTAAAAATTGAAAATAATTTTTAAATTTTTAGCTGTGATATATTTTATTCAGACAGAAAATCAAAATTTAATAGCAACCAACTGACAATAAAATATCATTTGGAGCTTAAATTATAAAAATATAGATTTGATTCGAAAAGCAATTTTTATTGCGGTTTAAAATGCTACTACATCTGAAATACAATTACAACGTTATATAAAATAAGGATATCCCCTTAGAGACTTATTTTTAATATTTTTTTCTTCCTTTAAGTACTTTTCATCAGGAATTTTCATATTTCATTTTAAGCTCTTTGTGGCATCGCATTGATGCTTAAAAGAATAATCACAGAACATAAAAGAGTATGCATGAAGATCTGATATCTAGACGAAATCAAAGACATTTATTATTTCATGTAAAAAAAAATTCTGCTTCAAAAGATAATGGATTATTATAAGATTCTGAAACCCTTTTCATACTTTCAAATATTTTTCGTGAATTTAGATTTGCACAACCCTTTTTTTCTTTATGTTTAATGATCGTG
The DNA here is from genome assembly GCA_026543055.1 of Argiope trifasciata. NCBI lineage: Eukaryota > Metazoa > Arthropoda > Arachnida > Araneae > Araneidae > Argiope > Argiope trifasciata. The sequence continues at coordinate 269,368 of JAPMOQ010032307.1, read as the reverse complement.
ATTCAATTCGGAAATTGATTGTTACAAAGATAGATTTTTGTGTTTGATTTTTACAAAGTAAAGTAATTAGAAAATAATAATCTTAAAAGTTATTCGATTCTTAAAGTATAAAATTAGTTTAATTTACCATTTTGGTACTCTAAAAATAGAATACTATTGCTAATCACAATTGCAATAATTAATCAAACGTATGACTAATTCAAATTGCCATAAAATTTATACATACTTAAATAAAAATATTTCTTACTTAATTAAATAATGAATGCAACCAAAGACATTGGAATCATTGTATGCATCATCAATGACAATAAGAAATAAAATATCAAAATAAAAATACTTCAAAAGCAAAAAAGTAAGATATTTTAACATTCTAAAGCCAATAGGACAATAAAACATTTTAATTGAGTATTTCACTGCAAAAGTTTTCCTATTTTTTCTATTTCCGTATATAAAGTTGAATTTTTTTAGATTTCTAATAACTTTTGGTTTAAAATTCAAAATCCTGACGTGTGTTACTACGCTTGTTTAAAAAAATATCGTTAATTTAATGATGCATTACAGCAGTGTTTCTCAACCTTTTTGAATTCACGGCCCAATTTTCAATCATAATTTTCATCGCGCCCCCCCCCCTCCACACTGCATACAATAAAATGTATAGAATAATAATGTATTTTGTGTATTATGGCGCTAAACTTACACTACAACCTTCATTTTAAACTTCACAAATTAACAATACGGAAATTTATTGACATTTTGCAACACCGGTCCTCAGCATTGAAAAAACAAGAATCCTATGCCTTTTTATTGCTCTTCTTGCTGTGGCTTTTTATTGCCTTGTTTCGACTTGTCTGGAATGTGTCTGGTCAGCTTAAAAGTTAAGTTAGGAGCGTGCGCAGATGTGAACAAATGTTTTCTCATAGGGAGAAGGAGAAAGTTCTATGACGCCAATTTCAATTCCAGACAATCTCATTCGAGTCGATCCTTCTATTGCCATTGAATCTATTCTGAATGTGTATGTTATATATATTTTCGCGTAATTGCAATTCACCGTATTAAATATCCACGGCAGCAGACTTATGCAGAATCATGGATAAACTTTTAAGCGGACGTTAGCGAGCATTAGACGATAGACAAGTATCAACAAGTAAACAGATGAGCGTGGTTCCGAAAATAAAATCAAGAAAATATTCTCAAGAATATTTAAATTTTGGGTTCACTAGTACCGACGTAAATGAAGAAGAAAGGCCCCTGTGTATCATTTGCTCAAAAATGTTGGCAGCAGACAGCATGAAACCTAATAAACTTAAACGACATTTGGAAACGCTTCATAGTGAGTACGTAAACAAACCCAGAGAATTCTTCGAATTAAAATTAAAATCATGTGAAAAGCAAAAATCATTGTTTAAAAAAACTATGTCTGTGAATGAAAAAGCTTTAATTGCCTCTCACAAAGTTTCATATAAAATAGCCAGATGTAAAACGCCTCACACATTGGTGAAGAGCTTATTTTGCCAACCGCAATTGAGATTGTTGAAATTATGTTTGGAGATAATTTTGCAAAACAATTGCAGTCTATACCTCTTTCAAATGATACTGTTGCCCTTCGAATTGCTGATATAGCTGAAGATGTAGAGTGTCAGCTTTTGTCGAAGTTGCGTGACAAATTGTTTTCAATACAACTCGATAAAGCAACAGATAGTAATAAAGATGCTTATTTCATTGCCTATGTTAGATTTTGTGATGATTTGTCAGTAGTAGAAAAATTACTTTTCTGCAAACCAATTGAACTCAAAGCAACATCACTACCATTATTTGCTATCTTACATGATTTTATGAACAAGGCAAACGTAGAATGAAAAATTGCGTCGGAATATGCACCGATGGTGCTCGTTCTATGTCAGGAAGATTCCAAAGTATTCAAGCACTTGTGAAACAAAAATCACCACAGTGCGTCTGGACACATTGCATGATCCACAGAGAAGTTTTGGCTTCCAAAGAAATGAGCCCTGGTTTGAATATTGAGTTAACTACAGTTGTAACCGTAGTAAATTATAAAAATGAGGCCCCCGAAATCAGTACTCTTTTCCGCACTTTGTAAAGACATGGGTGCAGTGCATTCAACGTTACCATTTTATTGCGAGGCAAGATGGTTATCACGAGGGAAATTTTTGCAACGTGTTTATGAATTAAGAGAAGAAATCGCCGTTTTCCTAGAAGAGGAAAACAGACCGGAAGCTGAGAGTTTTCGCTATAGTTTATTTGTGATGAAATTGAGCTACATGGTAAACATATTCGAACCTTCAACTGCAAGGAGCAAATACACATATATTGGATATGAGTGATAAAGTTAATGTTTTTTGTAGGAAATTGGAATTGTGAAGCAGAAATTTAAAGCAAGAAAACTTAACAATGTTTGCAAATTTGAATGATCGTATTAAAACTTACAAGGCTGAAGAACAACAAATGAAAGTTTTTTTTGTAACCATTGAAAATCATTTAGCAATACTAGCAAAGAATTTAAAAAAAGTATTTTCTTGCTGACGACAAACTGATATCAAGTTACAAATGGGTGAGGTATCCATTTCAAAATACTCCTGAAGGACTCTCAATTGAAGATTAAGAAACCTTCATAGACTTCACTGTAAGCGGCGAAACCCAAAGACAATTTTGTAATAAATCCTTCTTTGAATTTTGGGCAGGAGTGGATGATGATTTTTCTGCTCTAAAAACAAGGACATTTCGCATTCTACTACCATTTTCAATGTCTTACCTTTATGAAACTGGATTTTCTGCCGTGGCTTCTTTGAAGACAAAATATAGATCTTAGCTAAATATAGAAAAAGAACTGAGAGTGTCTATTTCTAATATTAAACCCTTTTTAAAAAAACTTTGCTCTTCAAGACAGGCCCAAGGAAGTCATTAATAATTATTAAATTTGTTTTTAATTTAGTAAGTAGTTTTAATTTAATAAGTTAATTAAATATGTCGAAATGTATTTTGCTTTGTATGTGTGTGTGTTCTTTCCTTTCAGTCACTTAATTTTTTTAAATAACATTTTCTCTTGGATATGCTCACGCCCCCCCCCCATTAGTGTTCTCGCGCCCCCCTAGGAGGGCGTGCCCCACAGGTTGAGAATCGCAGTTAACAGTTTACAGTTAATTTACAGTTTTAACAATAAAACTAAATCTCTTTTATTAGAATTTACTTCCAGTTTAAGCTCAATAAAACATAGCTATGTTTAGGAAAGCTAAAATTTAATTTATATAAATAATGCCAGAAAATATACACTTTTACGAAACGCATACAAAAATAACATACATATGCGGAAACTTTTTTTTTTTTACTTTAAAAAAGCTCCTTTTTTTCTTTGTCATTTAAACTATACATTAAACTTGAAATAACTATACTGGTGAAATTAATTTTTCCCCATATTTTCCCTCTATTCTCTAAGTATTTCTAAAATTTCAATTTGTCAGACAGAATTCTTGATTTTTTGTAGACGTTAAGAAACATGAATCACACCTTTTAATTTATTACAAAGAGCCTCGTTAAAACATTTTTTGAAAATATAATTACAACTAATAACTAAATGAGTCATCAATTACATTTTTCAGCAAAAGAGTAAGATTTCTAGGTATAATTTTTAAAACACAAAGCTGAAACGATTGAAATTAAAAAAACCGAAAAGATTATAATTAAACGAGTATATTGGAATTACTTTTGCAATCAAATTTATTTCATAGAAATATAATTAAACAACCGAAATAGATATGAAATTTAGTTCATTAAAAATTATTTCTTCCAATAAAATGTAGAATTTATTAGAGCAACTAGAGAAAATGTGCTTTATATTTTTAGTAATTAAATTTTAGAGAGAAAGAAAAGATTTTTAAGCTATACAGACATAAAATAATACTAAAAGGATTTATTTTATAGCTGCTGTTATAGAATAAAATGTAATTTTTATGAACCTCATGAAATAATGATTGTTTAAATAAAGAAGGAAAAAACTAATCTCCATCGTAACTTTTCTCAGCAGTATTTCTCTTATTCCGCCTCAAGACAAGATATTTGAAGAGATTCATGACATAAATATATTTTTTTCAATCATTTGCTTATAGTTGTTCACATTCTTTTGAAATTTTAATCGTAAAAATATGTATAATGTAGAAAGATATTTGAGAATTAAATAGAGATTAAAGCAGCTAGAATTCGTATTGTTGCATTTGAAAATTTTTTAGAATTAATTTAATTTCATTATTTTGCGAGTAATTACACATGATATTGAGCTTAGGATTGTAAGAAAATTACAATCCTAATTAAAATTATTTAATCCGAGAAATTCTGTTCGAATCTGCGCAGTCTATAAACCATTATGTTTCAGTTATTGAGGCACAAACGCTGTATGCTTCTAAGCCCTTCTTTTTCAAAGTTCCCTGATAAAACTTATGAACTGAAATATTTTATAAAACAATTTTCAAAAGCTTCTTCTTTATTGCATTGCATTTTTCTCAATAAATTGCATATACTGAAACTATTATACAATATTTCATACTTAAATAGTTAGTATGGATGTAACTTTTATTTCTGTATTTCTGTAATGACCTCGTTAGTGCGTTAAACGGGAAAATATGTTTTGTTCTAGACATAGAAGATATTAATAGTATATTAGGTCTGTTTAGTGTAATACTTAATTTGTCTTATACTCTAGAGATAATTAGTCTTAAAATAAACATTTGTTTGTAGCTTCAAAGAATGATACACTTTTGAAAATTCATAAAGTTAGTTAACATTACAGCTGAATAATGAGGAATTTTGATTTCTTTACTAAAATGCCTTGAAATATTTTGATAACTAATTATGCATTAAGAATAAATGAAAATAAACAACTTTTGAAACCAGTCAAGATCATTTTATTACATGATTTTGTACTATCAACTATATTTGTCCTGTCAAAAATAAAACGTTTTTTGAATTTAAAAAAATACATTGCGATACAAATATCTTTCTTCATGATGGAATCTAAATGTTAATACATATGCTTTCAGTGCAGAATTTTTGCTCAGGAAACATCTGTATTGACATGCTATATTAACAGACATGTTAACATAACATTTGTAATTAAATAAAGTAAAAGTTTGAAAAAAAAAACGTTTTACTTATAGCTGCTTTTCAGACATTTTTGGGTTACTCGTTTTGTCGAAAATTACACTAACAAAAGCTTATTTACAATTGCAAAACAAATTTATTTATGCAATTTCCAATTAAATTTTAGGATATTAAGGTATTTTTGTCGTATGAGTCTAAAAAGGGTTGCATCCATTTTTATTATGAGAATTTAAATTTTTGAACAATTCTTAATAACTATTTAATTAAACTAATAATTTTTTTAAAACTTTGGTCTTATTTTCTCCCTTTTTATTTTTCTCTTAAACTTTCTGCGACTCTCTGTCATAAAATATTTTTTTCATTGAGCCATCTTTGACTCCTGACTTTAATTCTATCCCAACTGTATAATTAGAGGGACATGTACTCATTCCAAACTCCTTTAATTTTTCGTAACCCTTTAATGGGTCTTGATGTGCGTTTCTGTAAATAAATACTGTCTACATTATCTAATCTGTTGTATTTTAGGAGCGTCCTCCACAATATTATTGCACAGAAGAAAGAAAGACCTTTTAATCATGAAAGACCTTATAATGTATTTAATTGTGATTCGTTTGCGAGAGTATCGCCAAGTTGTATTGTAAAGAGATTTAAATTAAAATGTTTTTTTTTTTATATAAACATAAAAATAAAATGAAGATTTTTTTTATCAGTAGCAGTTTTCTTCTTTGGAAACCTTTCACTAAAAGAGAAGAAATAAATAATTCTGGATTTGATATATATACTCTGAAGTAACCCTTTTTGTATCCTTGATAATGATATTTCTGCAGCTGATTTTCTTAGCGTTAGGATACATTTTACTTCTGCTTAATTCCATTATTCCAGCAGAAGAAACTCTTCGTTTGATTTCTATTTCCTAATCCTTCCAATGTGAAACTCAGCAGTGAAATAAAAACCTTAACAAATAAAAAATATATCTTCGTTCCTGCAATTATTTTAGCTGAAGTAGAATTTTCTTGTGTAAACAAAGTGTGGGAACAAAAAAGCTGCTGTGTAACAAGGTATTTGTGGAAAGTTGTTTTCATTAGCCTTACACTGCAATAAATGGGTCAAAATTTTGCTTCTTTTTTAAAAAGAATTTTTTTTTATTTAAGTGGAAAAAAGTACTAACCAGTATATATATGTGTGTGTTTATGAACAAAAGAAAAGTTACAGTCAAGAAATAATGAAAAAAAATGTATATATATACTTATATACACTGATGGAAAAAAAATCCCTAGGAAGAAGCTGTGCTAGATAAACGAAATTTGGCAGGCGTGTTTATACATCTGAAAGATGCCGTCGATTCAAATTTCGAGCTACGCGCGTAAGGGTGGCGCTAGTAGCGACACAATGAACATGCAAATGAGGTTTGCTTTAAATAAGCGCTGTAAGGTTCGTGATCGTTATTTACAGTTGAGATTTGACGTAGTGGGTTAATGTTAGTCAAGGATGCCTCTGAGAAGACGAAGAAGCCATTATCAACAGCTCACTGAGTTTGAAAGAGGTCGTGTTGTAGGGCTACCAGAAGGTGGGTTTTCTTTCCGCGATATTGCTGAAAGACTTGGCAGGAATGTATCCATTGTTCATGAGTATTGGCGGCAGTGGTCAAGGGAAGGTACTGCCTCAAGAAGACCAGGTTCCGGGTGGCCACGTGGTACTACTGAGAGGGAAGACCGTCGTATTCGGCGTATGGCTGTGGCTAATCGTACTGCGTCTGCAGCTGAAATTCGAGCTGCAGTTGGCACCACAGTGACACAACGAACTGTTACAAATCGGTTACTTCAAGGACAGCTCCGAGCCTGACGCCCTGTACAGTGCATTCCACTGACTCCAAACCACTGCCGTTTGCGACGTGAGTGGTGTCAGGCTAGAGCTCATTGGAGGACGAAGTGGAGATCTGTTGTGTTTTCTGATGAAAGCCGGTTCTGCCTTGGTCGCAGTGATAGCCGTTTGTTGGTTAGAAGGAGGCCAGGTGAACGCCTGCTAGTGATCTGTCTGCGGCCTAGACACACACACATTCATAAAATTTAAAATTAAAGGGCCTACTCCTGGTGTTATGGTTTGGGGAGCAATTTCGTATGACAGCAGGAGCACTCTCGTGGTTATCCCACGCACCCTGACTGCAAATTTGTACGTCAGTCTAGTGATACAACCTGTTGGGCTGCCATTCATGAACAGCATTCAAGGGGGTGTTTTCTAACAGAATAAAGCTCGCCTTCATATCGCTGTTGTAACCCAACATGCTCTACAGAGTGTCGACATGTTGCCTTGGCCTGCTAGATCACCAGATCTTTCTACAATCGAACACGTATGGGACATCATTGGATTACAAATCCAGCGTCATCCACAACCAGCATTAACCGTCCCTGCATTGACCGCCCAAGTGCAACAGGGATGGAACTCCATCCCACAAACTGATATCCGACACCTGTAAGACACAATGCATGCACGTTTGCATGCTTCCATTCAAACTTCTGGCGGTTACACCGGTTACTAATGTACCAACATTTCCCATTTGCAATGGCTCTTCTCGCAAATGGCTCTACCTGTGATCTTGAAACTTTAATCAATTAAATATGTTACCTAGACAAATGTATTCCTAAAATTTCATTACTGTACAATAATTTTTTCTTGGTGTTGGGAATTTTTTTCCTTCAGTGTATATTACTTTAAAATTCCTAAATAATAATTAAAAAATGGAAAGTCTGGAATTCTTTTATATCCATCAAATCGGACATTCATTATAGGGTTATCATTGGTGGTTTTAAATGTAAGACAGAGTGGAAAGTAGTAATAATAAATAAAATATTTATTTATTATTACTATTTGTTTGCTATAAAGAATATCCGATAGAGCCACAAGGTTAAAATATTAATTTAAGCACGGAGTCAGGGATCTCGGTTAAAATCTGAGTATGCTTCTTTACTCATATAGCTATTGATTAAATTTCTTAAATTTTGTCGAGAATTTTTATAAGCAAAGGAAAGTAATCCTTTTCATAAGGATGTAAAGAAAAATGATTTATATGACTCATGATGAGGATTCAATGACTCATAGGATGGAAGCTGTAAAAAGATTTGTATGTAAAGTACACCTAAGAATGTTAAACAACGGAAGCGTTCAGAATGGAACAAATAATTGTTTATTAATTTATTAATCAAACTTTCTTTCTACGACTGAAACTTCAGTAAATTTTCAGGAGAGTAATGCTGTGTTTTTTTTTTTTCAATCAGTTACTTTATATAATTTACAAAAGGAAATATTTTTCAAAATGAATTATGTTTCATCATCAGCGATTGGACTGTAAAATCTTGCTTCTTTTCATTTATTATGCCTCTTAACTCAGTTATATTTCAAAACAATGATAAAATATTTCTATAATTTCTGTAATTATTTCAACATATATTTCTGCCTATATTTATTCATTAAAAAGCCTTGTCAGCACTATATCAAACAATATCTATCGTTTTCAAAATATTTTCGGATCTCGTCGCAGTTAATAATAATCAGAATGCGGAGTATTATACGCAATTGTAAATTTTCAATAAATCATTGAAATACTCATTTAAGTGATTTATACTTATATTTTAGCATTAAATTACAATTTTTTTTTGAAAATTTTTGCAGAATTTAAATATTAGAATTAAAAGGTGATTAGCATTTAAACGTTCACATTTTTAACCAGATATTAGATACGAGGTATAATAAGAAACATTTTTCATAAAATTTAATAATTTACTTCTTGTATCAATGAATTAACAATAATAATGAGCCTTTGAATAAAGGCTTAAATTATGGGCATTATCAATACCCAAAGATTCATATTCATCAATTTTATGATTGCTACCAAGCGTTATGAAAGGAGTAATAATTTTTTGCTGCACTTTTTATTAACTGAGAATTTCTTCTGAGATAATTACATGGGTCTATTTTTCCATTCATTTTCCATCAATTTGCTTCAGTGTTGTTATTGTTCGCCTGCTTTTAGCTTCTGAAAGAAAAGGGAATTCTACATGCTAGCCCTCTAATAATTAAAGCAATTGAAGCGGATTTCATTTTAAATGGAAATGTAATCTTCTGGGTACACTAATTTTGATGCTTCTGCTTCATTAAGTATGTGTTATCGAATATAAGATATTAAAATACTAAATGTGGAATGAGAAAGGAAGCTCTATTAGAATATAAAATATTTCTTAAAAGTATTAAATCCTTTTTAATCATTTTGTGGAATGAAGAGAAAGATAGTAATTTTCGACTATATGAGATATTTTTCAGAATTTCATATCTTATGATACATATAAAATAAGGGGTGGTAATTAGAAATCGTTTTCAAAGCCTTTTCGGGCTGTCTTATAATTGCTCAAAATGAATGTCTGATTATTTTTTAATATTTTCTTCATTAAAACTCCTTTGGAAGGATAATTTTGCTTAATTATTTTTTATTATTAACTTCATGCAAAATATATGTTATTACTCTCTAACGAACAAAGACAAGATAAAATTTTTAACCATATCACCCGGATTTTCTTATCCCACTTGAGTATTAATCAACGAAAAATACTTAGGCTGTTGGTATTTTCGTGTTCAAACTTAAAAAAATGAAAAATAATGGTAGTTTTTTGCTTCAAAATAAGTATTCATTAGAAGAAATAAATGTTATTTTTGATATACTCTGCTGTTAAATTTTTTGAAAAGAAATTTCTCTACTCAGCAATCAATTAGCATGTATTCCAAATTTTTAAAAAATAGTTAATTAGTTTTCTCAAAGATAATATCTACACGTAGGAAATTGGGGAAAGGAGAATGTTTCATATATTATAATAAAATGAAAAAAGTGTCTGAAACTGAAAAAATTGTAAAATGTTTGAGTTTCATGTGTTATCAAAAAACAATTTAGGTAAACAAAATCTTATATGCTTATAATTCAATGCGCAATTAAAAGGAATCTGAGTTTATTCAATGATGCCAGATATTAAATTTTAATATATTCGTACGTTTTTGTGACTTAATGATGCTTGTTTTGATAAATGTAAAGGAAGTTGATATAATGTTATGTATGTTAACTAAACAAAAAAAAAACATGTATGTTAATGTTATGCATGTTAACTAAACAACAACAAAAAAATGGAGAAAAAAGTTATTATCTTCGTGTACAACACTAAGCCTTACTGGTGCTCACAAACAAATTGCAGTTTCAAGAGTTCCAATGGTCATATTTCCTATTAAACACGCGGGTGAAAAGTGATATGCATCAACGGAGTTTGTTAATTTTTGAAGAAAATACTTTTTAAAAGTGAGATTAATTAACTGAAGTTTCTATATCATGACCGGGAGGGATTGTGTAATACGGTTTTACTTATTTGAAGAATATTATCAGTAGCAACTCTGATAGCATGTGAAATTATATAAAATATCAATGTATAATTCTAAAACATTTGAAAGTAATGGTATATTTGAGAATAATTTAGTTTTTAATACAATTCATGTATATTCTGTCAATAAAAATGCCTCTAAAAATGAAATAAATTATTTTAAAGAGCCCTTCTAAAGCTTCTTATACATTATATTATACCCTGGGATTTCTTTCCTTGGGTCTTGTAGCAACATCAATATTTATTGGACACAGAAATAGATTTGAAACAAATAAATAAAAGAGCTTATTGTGAAATATGCTCGAAAATCACTCTCTGAAGCAAAAAAGTTGACTGCACTTCACACAAAATTTCAGAGAGTATGTTTCTGCAGAGTTGCAAGGACTTTTATACAAGAGAAGAGTGATTTATTTCAAAATGCATCCGTTGTTCACAGATTTCTGCAGAAAACTTAAAACAAACAAACAGCACCTTAAATTATTACAATGCCATTTAATTTTTTTTTATATAAACTGTTATTCTATGCTATTTTTTGGTTCTTAATTTTTATTATTTGATTGTGTTCTTAGTAAACACAGAAAAAACTGCTACATTTTTCACTAAAAAAGCGTTTTGAATTTGCAAAGTTTAAGAAATAAATAATTTAGCACAAAATACAAAACGAAAAAGCTTCCCAAATGTTAGAAAAATGCAATTAATTAATTTTACAATGCAAAAAGAAATAAATCATAAAAAGGAAGAATAACTATAACAATTTTTTTTTCTTACAAAAGTTTTTTTATTCCTTTCGAGATTTCTAAGTAGAAATCTCGTATAACAATCTACTCGTCCATGTAAAATGATTACACCGAGACTCAAAAGCAAAGAAAAATGTATTTCAGAATTGCAAATGAAATCCTTGATCAAATATGTAAATGAGAGTTTAAATTTTAAAAATATACGTGCTTTGTTATCCCTTTAAGAATATTTTTCAACATTTATCTCTCATTACAGAAACTCATGAGAAAATGTTCACTCTTTTATTTTTTCCTGGATTTAGAAAATTTTATAATATTAAATAAATTATTTGAGTTTTAACGAACAAAAGTTTTTTTTCTCTTTTGTTTCAGTTTGTTTTATATTTAAAGTAATTTGAAGAATTCAGAGGAAAACTTCCAAATCTCATAAGAATTTTTCTTTTACTTCCTTTACATTCTTAATGTCTAAGACTTTCATTATATTAGCATTAATCAAACACCCATGGTTTTACTCTTAAGGCGGGTTATGCAATTAAAAAATTTGAAAAAAAAATTAAAAATAAAAATTTTAACAATAGAAAGATAAATTGTTCAAGATTATATATTGGAAAATGATATATTAATCTGTTTACAAAATAGTTTATTGCCAATAAAATTGCTTTCAGAATTCTGATAATAATTATAGATTACATTAATCAGTTCGTATACATTGTGACCAAAATTAAAGCTACCTGATTTTGAGCTGTCTACAAGGTCGCTGTCATTCATCAGAAAAAGGGCGAACATTTGTGAATGGTTTAGTAAAAGAATGGGAAATCATTCATCGGCCAGCAGATGGAATTTCACTCACTAGATATACAGAAAGCAGAGTTGCGCTTGCTCAGTCACAGCACTCAAGTAGATCTCGTGACGCGCACTGATTCTGAGTTAAAGGCACTGCTTTTCCTCAGTTTAAACCATAACTGGGGTTTAGTTATAATAATATCCCGTTACAAAGCAACACGAGGGCTATTTTGGGACGGACCTCGTAATTTTGAACCACGGTCAGATGACGAGCACCACACCTGAACTGGCACCTCCCTCTCCACACCAGCGGGAGGACTTTTGGCCTGACAGATTTAACATGCAACAGACTCCCTCACACGACGGACTCCCTCACATCGAGTCTCGAACCTGAAACCCTTCGGTTCCGAAGCAGACACTTTACCACCAGGTCACCGCGGCCCCGAAAACCTAAAAAAGAAGGTGCGGTCTAGGAAGCTGTATTTCATTTACACAAATTTTCTAAAGAATGTACTAGTATGAAAAACTGCCATATATTGAGAGGATATTTTTCTTGATATATAGATATGTTTTAGAAATTTATTATCAAAAATATATTATCATTGAAAAATGTAAACGCGTTTTAACATATATTTTCTTCTCAAATTACAAGTTACAGTAAATAGTATTTTTGAATAAATATATAACTTTATGCTTTTTAAGTCTAATGTATATATCCAGTATATGAAGGTATATAGACAACAATATAAAGTAAAATTCAACATTTATATGGAAAAAAAATGACAATGGGTAAAATTGGCCCTTTTTTATACGTTTGTATGCTTTTATAGTATGGTTTTCTAGGGTATTTTAAACACACATGTGAAGAATTAGTATAAAAATCCACGCATAAATTCTGCATATATTACTCTTGTTATATTAATATATTTTTAAAAAATTCAAAATACATTATCACAAGAAAAATTAATTGTGTTTGCACATACTTATCAGAATAACTTAAATGTGAACTTTCATCGAATATCTCTTCTTCACACTTATCCTTATCACTAAAATCACTTAATGCTTTATTTAAAAATGTCTGAAACGCTATCTTCTAAGCCTTGTTTATCACTGGGAACTGACAGGAGTGGGGTCTTAGAGATATGTCGCTCAAAGATATGTCTGAATTATTTTAAAAGTCATTCGTTGAAACCAGTTGAAAAAGTGCACGTGTGTTGAAGGTCACAAAACAGGAAGCTACTAGGTCAACCCATTTAATTGAGCTAAAAATGTAATATGAGTAACCGAAAGTCCATCGCTAGCGGTCTCAGGGTCCGCAAGTTCCCAGTTAAGGGTTAATTGTTTAATCTCAATGAAAAGCTGCATTTCTGACATCATTAAATAAAGCAGATATATACCCATCACACTATTTAAGACACTAAAACAAGAAATTTTCTCCTGCAGATAATCTTTATGATTTTTAGCATGGATTTATTGATGTATACTTTAGTACTTTCGAGGATATATTTTGTCGTTTCAGCAAAATTTCCTATAGTATTGATATAACTCCTTTTGCCTATATTCTCTCAAATCTCTGATCTGCTTTTATCTTCAATTATCAGTAAAAGCGGCAATAACTATTCACACAGTAGCTGTTCTCTGCAGATCATCTTTACAAAAATCATTCAAGAATACTTTTAAAAATTTATTTCAGTATCATTCCAAAATCGAATCATTTTAAAAAAGGGAATTTTTCTTATAAATATTTTGGTAATACAGATGTAAATAAATTTTTGTTTATACTATCAAGGAAAACCTTGATTTTGACCTAATATCTGAGACATTTAGTAGATAATGAAGCGGAGTTGCTGAATTCATTATAATACTGGATCAAATTTCAAAACTTATATGTTTATCGAATTAATTACGTAAATTTTAAACGAAGCAAGGAATTTATTTGTTCAGAATAAAAAAAAATTAAAGGGCTAATCGAATTATATTTTGACAGAATATATTATTTAAATACTTCTAAATATAAGAAAAAGTAATGTTACGGGTTTCCTTAGTGTGATGAGTGTATACGCGGAAGATACAATTAGCAGGCCTCAGTAGAAGACAGCGACTACTTTTATTTACACGAAGACAAGACAATAACAACTGTAGCACATTAGTAGAAATCCGGTAATAACAATTCTAACAGCACACAAAGCGGCCAGACAGAATTTGGCAGGATAGGGGATTCCCGGAACATCGTCTACGGTCTCTCCAGATGGCTGAAACTTCTCATTGTCCCTCGCTTTAGCTGTATCTTTACCAAGACTCACACACTGGACGTCACTTCCACAATAGATGACAGCACTCACCACACAGCAACAACTTGACTCCGTCGTTGCTTCACTATCCTTCTACTACTCCAACTACTATTCACCATTACTTCATTCACGATGATTTGCAGCTGGAGAATGTTTATAGTTTTCAGAAGAAGCCTGATTGGACTAGAAGCTTTGAGACCAGGTATCGGCAACCTATTGAAAATGAAGAGACAAAGGCAACAATTTACAAAGTTGTCCAGTGTTTAAAGAGCCACTAAGAACTTTCGATTTATAATACAGTATTTGCTTATATATTCTTGATTTTTACTTATATTATATTCTTATTTTTTAAACGGCTTTCAATAGGGAATAATCTTTATTCACATAAAACACAAATATAGATCATTACACCAATGGGAACATTGTCTTTTATCGCGTTTTGAAAGTTTGATTAAATCTAGCTTATAGCTTGTTTTTTTTTTATATTTACTTTTTATTATATTCATACCAGAGAACGCTTGCTCACACGAAGATGTCGCTCCAATTATCATCAGGATTCCGTATGCCAACTTCTTCACCTCACTGCAACATTCTTAAAAACTATTCCGTGCGTCGAACATGAGGGCTTCAACTCGCGGTATTTCTTTTAGAGCTGTCCACTTGTTCTGTGTGATGTGCGTGCATTTCTGGGCCTCCAAATCTTCCAACTTACTGTTGAGTTCTGTGATCTGGCTACTCCTCAAGTCTTTAATTTTCAAATATAGCAACATCCAGCATCAACTCCAAATGGCTCACTGTTGATCTCATTTGTATTTGTGGTGTGAGAATTTACTAAGAATGCGATAACTTTTATTTGTTTTGATTTGCTCGAATCTCTCAGCAAATCGATCATTCATATTTTTATAAAGTTATACTAATAAAGTTATGTTGATATAAGGTGTTGAGAGATTAGATACTTTTTCTTGTTTTTCTAATGGTTTTGATAATAAATCATTAATTTTTCTTATGGAACAGGAGAGCTGTGGCTCTTTTGATGTAATGTCCTCTCTCTCCCACAGGTTGCCGACCCCTGCTCAAGACCAATCCAGCTTATATGAGTTCCTAATGGACGGATCGACACATTTTTCGAGTTCTAACCATTTTGTCGCCAAAGTCACCGAATTCGTAGCCAAGTTTGATGCTAAGCTATGTAATGCGACACTCGATTTGTGTCCACAGGGCCATATAACGGTTTTTTTAAGCTTATACTATGCGTGCTAGGAAGTAAAATTACAGGCTTGTAACAATAATCTAAGCAATAAAAATGTGTGTGTGTGTGTGTGTGTGTGTGTGTGTGTGTGTGTGTGTGTGT
>JAPMOQ010032307.1:192957-253586 GCA_026543055.1 Argiope trifasciata | reverse complement strand
TGTGTGTGTGTGTGTGTGTGTGTGTGTGTGTGTGTGTGTGTGTGTGTATAAGTTTTTGATATCAGAAACTTTATAAAAAATAAGAATTCTGAATTTGAACTAGAGCACTTTCAATGCCATAATTTTAATAATATTAACATCTACATTCTAGAAGACAATATTAATGACTTAAACAAAAGACTGGACCTTGAAAATATTTACATTTGTAACTTAAAAACTTTATTTCCTTATGGTTTGAACAGCAAATTAAATGGCGAAGGTTATGGGGATATAAACAACTCATGTATCTATAGCAAATTTAATATTTTTAAAGATTTTTTGAAAACAGAAAACGGTAATAAGAGATTTAAAAGAGGTAAAGCTAAAGGGGGTAATTTTCAAATAATATTTGAGGAACTGTTGAATTATTGTAATCTGGATCATAATAATGAAAACATTCACAAAATTAGGAAATATATTTTTGGTCTTAGAAAAAGTAAAATTAAATGGTTAATAAATAATAAACTAGCTGATTTAAAATTCAAAAATTTTTACACTAAATGTGTTATTCTAGATCTTATTAAATTTAAGCTTAATATTGAAAAAAACGATTTATTAATAAATAATGTTAATAATTTAAACAAAGAATTCTGTGTTATCAAATTTTTAGACATTGACTATGAAAAACTAAAATTACCCGAAATTTTGCAGATTAACAAAGATTTCTTTCCTTTAAAGAATACAATAGTTTCAATTGCATTCAGCTATGCAGCAACTTTAAAGAAAAATATTTGTAACTACAATTTCTATAGCAAAAATTTAAATAAAATAAGCAAAATAGACTGTTATTATGATAAAGAAATCTATAAGGACTATGTAGATACGGAGAAAGGGCATGTTGTAACAGGTGATTTAAAAATTATAGACTCTAGTTCATTAAGGGATCTAATGGGAAAGGGAACAAAATTTAGACTTAGAGAAAGATTAAACAATAAAAAAGTGTTGATTTCTATTGGGCGCGATTTAGACATTTTTATATCTAAAATATCTCGAAAATATAATTGGCGCCCAGAGGGTTTTAATGAATGGAAAATTAGGGTCTTAGGAGAAATTAAAACTAAGTATAATACGGGTAAAGTTAGAATAAAAGAACGGGGATTTTATGCTAACAAATCAATAAAAAAAGTAATAAAAAATTTAAAAGAGAAATTTATTATAACAGTTATAGATAAATCGTCAAACAATTTTTGTATAATATGTAAGCACTATTATAAAGAGCTTTTAATTAGTGAGTATAATTCCAATTCTACTTATAATTTGGTTAATTCAAGTAAAAAGGAACTAGACAAAAGATTGTTAGCTTTCGCTAAAAAAATTAAAATTAAAACATGCTCTTTAAAGTATCCTTATTTGTTCCCCACTGTTAAATTTCACAAAAAACCAATAAAATTTAGATTCGTTACCTGTAGTACAGGCAGTTATAATTACTACATGGGGAAGCAATTTTTCAAATACCTAAAAATTATACTAAGTAAAATTGAAGAAGAAGATTGTTTTGTCATTAATAATAACAAAAAGATTTTAGATTTCTTAAAAGATAACAAAATTTATAAAATTAATAATTTTGACTTTGAAAATTTATATACCAACCTACCCCATGAGAAATTAATAAATGTCTGTACTCATATATATGATAAATATTTAAATGAAAATGTAATTAATAAACATAACTGGCTGGTTTTATGCAATTTTAATATTACCGAAAATTATGTATTCAATGGTATTGATTTTTATAAACAAGTTAAGGGTATTGCAATGGGTACAGCTTTTTCAAGTGCTTTAGCCAACATTTTCCTACATTATTACGAGAAAAAAATAATTAATAATTACTTAATAAACGGATGGAGATTTATTGATGATTTAATTTTGATTAACTTAGATAATACCAATATTGTTACTAACTGCTATCCTAAAGAATTAACTTTAAAAGAAACAAATAATGATAATCTTGAAGCTACTTATCTGGATTTAAGGATCGAAATTGCTAATGAAAAAACAATAGTAGGTATTTATGATAAAAGAGACGAATTCAAATTTAATATAATTAAACTCTGTAATTATCACTCTAATCTTAACTCGAAAATTTTCAAAAATTTAATTTTCTCACAATTCAATAAAATTAAAACAATTTGTAATAACAAAATTTCTTTTATAAAAGCAACAAATAGTTTTATTAAAAATTTAAACAATAATGATTTTCCCAAAAACTACTGTAATATCAATATTTTAATAAAAAAAAGAAATAATGAAATATTTGTGAAATAGATGGCGATAATAAATCCTATTTATGTTTGGTTACACTGTAGTATTATTATTGGAAAGGAAGAACGGCTGGTCGGGTCTGTGAACTTATTGTTTTCTTAATTTTGTCGTTAATTGTGATTTTTCTTATGTAGTTTTACTTTTTATATATATATTTGTTTCATTTGTTGATGTTTTTAATGTTTTGCTTTGTTTTTGTCTTTTGCTGTTAAAATTGGTATGTCTCTTTTGCCTTCATTTTCGGGGGATTTTCGGGCCACGAGGTGTCAATACTTTTAACCATTGTCCATCGATGCCTCACAGAAAAAATCCCTTATTAGGAATCCTTGCTTGAAAGTGGCTCCTGACGAAGTTTTCAGGCCGGATTACTTTTCTATTGACTATTTTTTTTCTATTGATTATTTTGATTCGGTTGTCTTATTTTGTCAATTAATTTATATTCATTTGTATTTTAGTTGTAGCTGCATTTGCGCTCTCTAAATACAATGATTGATTTAAAAACATTTTAATTCTTAAAACTTGTTTAATCAGTAATGATTTTTAGTTTCTATTCCGGTTTTGGTTTCGTTTCCGTAGTTACTTCTGTTTCTGTTTCTTTTAAATATTTCTTTCATTTTGTGAACTTTTAGCGTGTAATTCTGAATTGAGTTTTAATTTCGATTTCGACCTATTTGGTTTCGTTTTAATTTTGTTGATCAAGAAATGTGTTTTGATTGTTTTAATAATTTTATGATTATATATATATATATATATATATATATATATATATATATATATATATATAATTTCCTTTCTTAGACAGAGATAAAAAACTAAAATGGAATTAATTTCTTCAGATCAAACTTTGAGTTTCTAGATTTGCGAATATCTAAGTTGTTTGTCAAAAATAATCATATGTAAAGATGAAAATTGATTTCTTACTGATTAATGAATTTATATTATATATTAATTACATTAAATTCTAATATAGTTCATGCAAATTTATTGAGTGCATCATTTAAATTATCTTAATGATTTTTGGTTATTTCCAGTTTTAACATAACATGAATAAATCTTTAAAAGTAGATACTAATAAGACATTGCCATACGAAATATACCCGAGCACTTTCCTACTTATTTATTATTGATAAATCAAATTTGCCAGCTAAAATTTAGAGGAATGCAGAACATAACTTCTCTAATTATGATGCAGATTATCTCATCGATTACAGATTTAGAGCCAATAAGTAATTAGTTTCTAACAAACTATCAATTAACTGCAATAATTAAAACTTACTCAAGGCTTCAAATTAAGAATTTAACAATCGCGTAAGGATTGTGATTAGTTAGTTATTAAACAAGGTTTAAATTTCTTTGTCACTTACTAGTAACTTTTCAAATATTTCAATTTTAAATATATTCATTATGTATATCAGATATAGTGCAATAATCCAATTGTTGAATGTTACTTTCGCTTAACAGTTAAAGCATAAACTAAATATGTTTTCTTTCTTAAATTAATAAATACTTTTTTTTATATTTTTGTAAAGAAGAGTAATACTGAAAAGTATAAGTTCTTTTATCCATATAATTTCTTCAGTTTGTAGAAAACTAATTTGAGGAAACAAATTTAAGTATAACAAAAGCATAATCAAAACAATTTACTTATAAAAGAAAGAAATATATTTACCAACATTAATATATTTAAACATAATATTAAACAATAGATAAAACAATTAGATACTGTCAATAATATTATACAATTTTCATAATATTATTATAGATATTTTCACTAGTATTTGAGAAGCATATTCGGAATATTCAAAGGAATAGATATAATAAAAGAAACTAAAAGGAATAGCTTATATTTTAAAAAAAGATTTCATTAAAAGAATAAAATGTGCCATTTTTTCAAGATAAATAATACGCCATTATGATTCTTGAAGTTTAAAACTTTTTAATAGACCTGATAAATAACATACAATCCATTTTTTATTTAATAAAGTAAACAATTAAAAATCTGTCTCTGAAATGAATGAAACTAATAATTTCATAAGCACATTATAAAAACTGTGATTTTGAAAATTTTGATTGAAATTATGCAATATTCTAAATATTTTTCAGACGATGCTATATAAATAAAATATTCTTTGAGGTAAAAATTCATTCTCTGATCTAAAAAAAATTAAGAACTTTTATTGTCTTATCTATCGACATGCTAACTATGGAGATTTCGTTTCAGCTGTACGTTTTTTTTTATTTTCAGCTATATTTTATTTCAGCTGTACATTTGTTTTTCAG
The DNA here is from genome assembly GCA_026543055.1 of Argiope trifasciata. Lineage (NCBI taxonomy): Eukaryota > Metazoa > Arthropoda > Arachnida > Araneae > Araneidae > Argiope > Argiope trifasciata. The sequence goes on along the minus strand of JAPMOQ010032307.1, from coordinate 249,005 downwards.
TAAATGAATTATTAAACATTTGCTTTTACCTTAGACCTTTTTAATATTTGAACTAAATTCTCAGGAATATGAAAAAGTGTGGAATTAAATATAAGGATAACCTTTATTTCAATTCAAAAATAAAATATATTATTTGAAATATGCTAATTTTTTTAATTTATTTAAAATTAGGAAAATTATATGGCACAAAATTTCATATCATTGCTAAAAAAATTTGAATTCAAAATGAATGTACAAATTATTTTTCTACTGCTATATTTTTGAATGAAATTTAAAATTTTAATCGTATTAACCGTTTAAGGGGCTTTTTTCTCTAGTCATGGTGGAATAAAATGTTCTTAGAATAGAATTGAGATTTTGTTAATTAATAACTAATTAATAAACAAATCAAGACCTTCATTTTATTTAAGGTAAACAATTGGAAAATCCAAGCTTCTGCCTTATTGAAAACCTTGTAAAAATGTATGCGAATTTACATTATTCATAGATTGATAAATTTGGGGATGTGAATAATTCCCATCAAAAAGGTTCATTACAGTTTTGAAGAAATGATTAACACCTTCCAAAGTAAATAGGTGCCAATTTGGGTAATTCTATTGGAATCTGTCTTGTCTGAAGAGCACCAATAAAAACAGACAAACAATGACACAATGTCGATCTTTATTATTAACAGAGAAGAATCTTTGTGCTGGGTGCTCTATTAAAACTTTTTTTTTTACTTCTGAATTTTTAAAAAAAATATTAATTAAAAATTCTATAAAATTTTGAAGAGTTTTTCATATAACTTTCAAAATTATCGCAGAAAAAAATGGATTTTATCCTTCATTTTAAAATTCAAAAGAATTTCTTTTAAATTATTCATTTGTTTTGTACTCCGAATTTTTTTAACTATTTATAATAAATTCAAGAGCATATATTAAGCCGTTTTAACATCAACATATTGTTCTATACACTGTATTTAGAAATTCAACAAGCCTGAAAGGGTTGAAAGAAAGGGGTTGCATAAATTGAAAATTATTCAGTGCCGTTTTAAATTAAGGATATACTGTGGAGGAGCAGACAGAAAATTCAAAAAATATGCCGTAGAGAATGCTGTCTGAAACAGTATGAGTTTTACGACTATCAAAATTTGAAATTTCAAAATGTTTTGCTGAAGAAAACATGTCATTAAAAATTTTATATTGATCATTGATCTCAACACATATACTGGTCACCAAAAGCAGCTAAGAAAAAATAAGTAAAAAATATAAACTGTAACTGCATTTGAAAAGCTTTTAAATTTGGAATTTTTTTAAAATAATTCGTTAGTCCCAGGTATGTCATTATCCGATTACGAAATAGTGAGAGCTTTTATTCTGACCCGAATAAATTAATATTAAGGTTTTTTAAAAATTATTATTCATTCTTAAATGATCCTTAATATTAATATTAATAAAATCTTTAATATTATTAATAAAGGAACTTTCTTTAGAGTGATTTAAAAACTTCCAATTGCAAATGGTTAATTATAAGTTTAAATAGCCTGATTACTTGAATCCTTTTTCCAGGGCACATTTGTTTGTTTATGAAGTTACAAAGAAATATTTTGATAACTATTATTATTTGCTGCAAAGATATTGCACAATAACTTCATAGTTCAGATATTTCATCATTATTGAATTATTGTAAAAGATATTTAATTACAAATTTTTAATCAGGCAAATTAATACTGAAAATCGATATCTCGGAAAGTAAAATATCTTATGAAATTTCCTGATTATATAAGGAATTTCATAAACGATGGAAAGAAATGTTTTTTTTTCCAAATATTAAACCACTTATACATAATTTCGAGAAATAAATTCAAAGTACGAAGGAATAAAACTTTTTGACAAACATATTACAACGCAAAAATATTTGATGAAAACTTTTGATTTAAAAAAAATTAGATTCGTATCAAATTAAATATGATAATAATCCAGTCTTAATGTAAATTTTATATAGTGTTGTGTGAAAAAATCGAAAACGCTCTAAAAAACAATCACTTTCTACATTTTTAATCGATGTTATTGTCACTCTCTTCCTAAACACTAAAAGAAAAATGCTCAAAGAAATAAAAAAAAACTAAGATAAGAAGCCTCTACCAGGGCCGTGCTGGCCTGGTGGTAAGATCTCGACTTCGGAATTGGAGGGTTGCGGGTTCGAAACCTGATTCCAGCAACGAACTGCCGTGTAAGCGTGTCTGCTGCCCGCTAACCCGTCGGGCCAAACGTCCTCCCGTTGATGTGGCGTGTAAGTTTGGTGAGGGGGTGCCCGCTCAGGTGTCGTCCTCGGTTCAAAATTGTGAGGTCCGTCCCAAAATAACCCTCTTGTTTAAAACGGGGCGTTAATATAACTAATCTAAACTAGAGCTCATCTGTCACTCACAGCATGCGGTCTCTATCATTTCGCCCCTACTGCGCTTAACTCATTGGAAAAGCAGCCCACTGGCTTGCGAAAGAAGCGATAAAAATAGTTGCTTTCATTCCTATGAGCATCCCGAAGTCTTTTTTAAAGGCTGTCTTTAAAGATAAGGTTATATTTGAACGGAATACTTTATATCAAGCATCGACTAATGCGCAGCTCAGGATGGAATTTATTCCATTCACACAGAGACGCTAAAGGCTAACTACTTTGAGCCAAATTTTGAGCTTATCTGGATTCTGATTGGTGCATGGAAACTTTAAAGCATATTTAAAACGATTCAATTTGTCGCCAACTGATATGTTTTCGTGCTACAGTGGTCCAGTCCTGGATGCCAAGTATTTGATATTTGAAAGCTCCAAATTTATTCCGGAAAGACGTAAACTCAGGAGTTCCCTTCGAAATAAAAATATAGCTTGGTCTCCTCAAGTATCTGCCTTAGTACAGACTGAATCATATTTCATTTCTTTTTGTGCATATATTAAGAGTATTTTCCCTAGTATTATTTAAATGTTACTTCAGTATGTTTGCCTGCATATAATTAATTATATACTTTTGTATTTGTATTTTGAATATTTTATTTTTATTTGATCACGCTTCTTCAATTGTTTAATATCATATACTGTTAGTATGTGAGCGATTTTGTTTAATTTTTGTTTGAATTTGTGTATTTACTTGCTTCCATCCTTTTTCTTTGCATTTGTGCCTATTTCCTGATATTTGAACTTTATTCTACTGTCAATTGTGCAATGACTTAGATCTGTAAGCCTTGTTGGCGCGAGGAGTTTATACAACGTGAACCAAAAAAAGGGGGGGGGGAGAGCGATCCTTTTGTCCAAAACTGACATTTTAAGAGTAAATCTGTTAAGGGTGACCTGTGTGCCGCTTTCAGTATAAGTAGCAATCTGAAAGCTGCTGAGAGGAGGGTCGATCGTTTTCCTGTTATGCATTTTTAAAAGATCGTCATTTCAAGACACCTTATAAATATTCCATAAATAAACTTAATTAGCTTACTGTTGGATAAATAAGCTTATATTTAGATATCCGCTGTATTATTGTTCAACTATATCAAGTTAATTCTGTTAAAATGTATAAAATTTCTTTCTAAACATAATATAATCTTGAAATTATGGAGAACATAAATTACGACTGTAGAACTGCAAACTGATGTACTTTTCTTTAAAAAAAGAGTGTATAAAATCCCTTAATGAAGGAAAAAACAGGGTTTATATTGCAATGTAAAAGAATGGTATATACCTGTTTGCATGTATATACTATTTCTTATATTGCCCTGAAAAAAGTACAATTTTTCATTGGAATTTCAAAATATTTGCTGCATTTTTCCCTTTTCAAATTCACGAATCCTAGGTCTTCTGAGTGAATCAACTTTTTTTAAATTTTTCAATACTTTTTCATAGATTAGCATACAGACATGGTGTGTCTTATTTCTATAAAGATTAGATTATTTTTCTCCCGTACCCAGTTGATGTAAATATGAATGAATTAGATGCAAAACTTGGAATCGATGCAATTTCTTATATTGTATTGTCGTTTATTATCGTGTATATTCCTACATTTGTAAAACACTGAATTAGTGCATCAGACATATATCGAATTTAGAAGACACAATTTCCGAAGCTTTTCCCGTTAGTTATTAAGTATTAAAGAAAATTAAAATTGCAACTTCAAACATCTAATACAGACTACATAATTTGTTTTCAAGCAAATCAAAATAACGATTAAATTTTTAAGAAATAGAAGTGAATGTATCGAAGAAGAGGTTACCAAATAAAACTAGATGTATTAAGTTTTGGTGATAGGAACTTACTTCGGAATTTGAATCATTCTATAAATGCGATATTCAGAGTAAAATTTGAAGAAAAGTTTCTTGGATGACATTTTGATTAAAATACTTTGCAAATGGTTATTTTTTGAAAATAAGAAAGTCAATTTGTCTAAAATAATTATGATCAACAACTGGACAATGTTGAAGAATTATGTCACAAGCACGAATGTAGAAATGTTAGCTATTGAGTGTTTGAAAGATAAGTATTTTCTTTTTTAATGACCTTTGCAATTTTAAGAAACAACCGATCGAATTTCTAAGCTTTCAGAATTTTCTGTAATGATTGACATGCACAATCTTCTGTTAGATGAAATATTTTCCCAACTTAAAATATTTTATTGTCCTATAAGAGCATCTCGATCTTAAATCCCCCCTGTCTTGGATAACTTGAATACTCCTTTCATATTAGAACTAATATTCGGCCACATTATTTGCTCTTTGATACTGTTCCTTATTTACCCAGCTGCTACACATCAAAAGAGACTTTGGGTCCTCCAAGCATTGGTTTCCTCTGATCACTTTTAGGCTGCACCTTTGGTGAATAAATGCCAAAGGAAAATAATCAAATGCCTCAGATTTAGCAGCTGCTGCTTTAAGAGATTTTCCAAAATTTATTTCTTTTACCATCGAAATTGTCCACTGAATTTTTAATTTGCTAAAATATTCCTATTGCTTTATTCAGCACAATTGTTAAGTAAGTTAGAAGTTGGGTATTGCATCTGACTTTGTAAAATAAATATAATTTCAGAAAACTATTTACTATTTTAGTTCTATTTACTGTGCTGCGTCTTACATTTTGTTTCCTTTTGAGAAAAAATTCTTGCAATTTGCTCATTCTGTGAACATTAAATTTTATTGCGGTCGCCTTATTTATTCAAAACATGGTGGAATGCATACTTACGAAATGTGCAAAATATTTATATCGAATATATTTTTAATATTCAAACACAATTCAAACATTTTTATTTCTATACATTTATTCTCTTTTATAAATTTAGCAATGAAAAGGGAATTAAGTTATGAAAATTGTGCCCACTCTGTTTTTGCATACTTAAAAAAATTTTTAAAAAAATCCAAGAAATGTCCTTCAATTTGCATAGGGGTTTTAGATTTTTTATAGGAAGCATTTTTAAAATGCATAATAACTTAGTAGCTGGAATGAAAGAAGAATGGGGTTTAATACAGTACTAATTATGGTAACTTGAGAATAATTTTTAGACTTAATTGGATTAATCATGGAATCTAGTTTCACGAATTTTGTTAAATACTAAACATTATTTGTATTGAGCTCATTTCAGTGGGGTGATTAGAGGATCTTTCTTTTCTTCTGCTTGAATAGCATTGCTTTTTATATTGAAAAAATACTGAGTATATTATCCATAACCTGTATGAGTATTTTTCCTACTCTTTACTGTAATGTAGAAGAAAGATTAGCAAAACTCTCATTCTAGAAGAAAGCGCATTTTTTCCCCTTGAAAAACTCATAGGACAAGGAAAGCAAAATATCATTGAAAGAGTTGGCAGTATTTCGTATCCTTGATTCTAGTCATGAAACCTTAAAAAGATAAAGAATATATTTTGAGGATTGTTACATAAAGAAAACGATCCTCTTTCCGTGAAAGAATATACTGTAAGGTTTAAGAAAGGATCAGAATAAAGGTATAAACATTATTTCGTAATAAAGTTTCTTTTTGAAAGTAGTTAAGTCTCTGAAAGGTGCACTAATCACATAATCAAATTTGGAAATATATGAAATGCTTTTAATTACTAAGATAAACATTAATAATTAGAAATCTGAAAGTGGCTTTATTCCTCATCTTTAATATTAGCAATATTGCGTTCTGTTTTAAAATTCATAAAAAAATATATTGTAAAAAAAATATTTTCTAGGTCCAAGGAAAGGAAAAATAAGAAAGGAAAAAAAATATCACTAAACTCAATTACATTAAAAATCTCCCACCAAAAATCTCACTAGATTCAATTGTATTAAAAAATCTCCCACCAACGTGAGAAGGATAAAAAAAATTATGATTGGAGTCCTACTATGTCTGTCATAAGAAACATACGTGACGACTGCCTTCTTACCTTTCCCTCCCTCCTTCATTCATATATGATCTTTTAAAGAAAGTGAATTCGCCACGTTTAGAAGATAAAGCGCAGTAACCAGGGTTAGAGTAGACAATTGAACGTGAAATATGAAAACTTTGTGCTGTTGTTGACTTAGAATTTTTTAAATTTTCGTTTTACGTTGAAGAAATGAGTGTTAATTCAATAAAAAAAGTAGAGAATTCTAGAAAAGTAGAATTATAGGAAAAGCGTTGGAAAACGCACATTTACTTAAAAACAAAAACAACAAATATATATATATAATATATATATAATAGATAGATATTTCTTATTTTTCTTCTTATCGTATCGATTTCTTATTTTGATCAATAGCACTATATTTGCAAGAATCATTTATGTTTTTTTGAAAAAGTTATCAGTTATTAGCAAAGAAGATTCAGCTAATATGGGGTATTGCTTTTTTCCATAACGCAGTAAGATTGTTTTTAAATTCATAAATGCTAAAATTTTATGTCAATAAAAAATAACACAGATTTATGTTCAAAGAGTTAATTTAATTGAACAACAAACGAAAAACATCCTTGAGATAATCATCAATACAGCCGAAACGGAATATCAAGGTGGTTGGATAAAGTTCAAGTAACCCAGAAGTTATGCTGTTATTTTTTGAAAAATTTGACGGTAACTATTAAGTTGGATGAATTAAAATAATATTCTTCGGTATTTATCTCATACCGTTTTCTTTTAAAAAATCCTCTTAAAGAAAATAAAACTATATATAGAATGGAAAATATTCGTTATAAGAATCATCTATATTTCTCTCATTCATTACACAAATTATTGTTAAATGCGATGAAGAACATGCGATTTATTAATAAAAATGTTAATTAATTTCAAAAATTGCTAAAATATTCGAAAAGCATATATATAATGATATAAATGGTAAAAAAATGTAATAACTTTAATGTTTTATAAAATTATTCATAACTATATACTGCAACAAATATTAATGATGTTATTTTTGATTTTGTAAAAATATAACATAATGCATAAATTTGGAAATTCAGAATAAAAATGATATAACAGACTAAAAACTCTTGTATGTATCTAGTTATTATTTCCCAAAGTAAATAATTGAAGAAACGTATTCAAAATTATTTCTACACCCATTGTAATCGGAGTTTTTTATAGAAAATCCTTCTAATCCTTTTTCATTTTGGAAGGCGCTATCAAATTGACCAGAAGAATTTGACGCAAAGAAGCGTGAATTTTCAGGTATAAGATCGTATGTTGTAAAGCGATTGTTATTCAAATGGAAAATCTGAAATGAAAAAATAAATACCAATGGTCTTAAAATACTTCAAAACACTGAGCTTCCGTTTTAATCTTGCCAGGGTTGCTTTGATACAATTCATATGGACTCATCTTCATTTTCTAACCTGAAATGCAGAATAAAAAGGAATCTTCCGGATTCGCACGAGAACACTAATACATGTTTTTTACTCTTCCCTGGTAACATTTCCGCTGTCAAAAACAGTTAGCGCGTCATAAATCTTTTATACATAATAAATCTCCCATATCGCTTTTTAAGGAGAGGAGATTTGAAATTGTTTTTAGGAGTTCTTTTCTGATACTCTCTCCTCACAGAATTTTTGAATGTTTCTTGAAAACCAAAACTATTATACAATTCATTATTATTTAGAACTTTTTAATCGTATAAAATACCACATAATTCCTTTCTGCACAATTCTCTCTCTCTCTCTCTCTGTATATATATATATATATATATATATATATATATATAGTCCAGAGGTTAAAATCTTTTTTGAACTGGCGCCCCTTTTCTAGTGAATACTTTAATATCGCCCCCCCCCCTGCCACTCCAGATAAATAAGAACGTTCCTAATGCATGGTGGAAACAAGAATTTAAAAAAAATTCTCATAGATAGAATAATGTTGGAATTGAACTACTAAATTTCTTCTTTATTTTAAAAAAAGGAATAAAAATTTTAGCTCACCTGTTATAAGGACAGGCAGGGATTTTGACAATACGAATTAATTCATAATAAACTATTTCTTTCTAAATAAATAAATTAACAGATTCAGAGACCAATCAAAACGCATACTTAATTATATTTAAAAGTATTTATTAAAATTTAAAGACATCGAATTTCTAACTTAATTAATGAGAAGGCTGAATTTGATGCATTTTAAGGATCTTGTTAATATCAGGCTCTATTTCACTTAAAAACAATAGTAAGTCGCCGCGTTCAGTAATATGAAGCTGATTTCTTTTTTTTCATTACAAATGCTGCCTCAGCACTCAATTCACGTTCTACTAAATATGAAGAGGGGAATGCTATCAGAAGTCATTGAACAATCGACCATAATTCAGAATGCAGTTGCGAAATAGACTTCTGCAGCCAAAATTCTTGGTAGCCATTTTTGAATTTAATTTTTAGATCCTCATTTGTCATCAGTTCTATTGGTTCTTCTAACTGAGGTGATCCTGCTGTGTTGATATTGGAAAAAAGATCCAAAACCCAGTCTGGTGTGTCCATGTTTAAATTGTCCTAGAATCGTTCTTTGAAGTTTTGTACACTATAGTTGGTAATTCTTCTAACGCCCCTTCGTGCCATATCAACGCCCCCTAATTTTCACTGGGTCTTTCACCGCTCCCCTGAAAGCTTCAAATGCCCACAAGGGGGCATTATCGCCCACGTTGGGAACCTACAATATAGTCATTATAATGTTACACCGTTTGTAGCAAGCTTCCTTTCATTAAATTAATTAATTCATTGTTAATTTTTTTTCAAAAATATTAAAATAAGATGTAATTAAGGTTGCGCACAGTCATAGAAAACTTCAAAACATGACTAAATAAGTAGAAATTCTGCTACAAAATTCTCTTTTAAAGCATGAAATATGTCATTTTAAATAAAATGATATAAAAAAGAGAATATTGAAATTCTTACTAACAAAATTTCGAGATTGTAGCAAAAAGACTTCCAATATTTCCTCTCAATTATATATAATAATGAGATGTCATTTTATTGAAATGGTTTTCAGTTACTGAAAACATATTTAAAAATTAATTGATTTCCGTCCTTTATTTGATAATATTTTGATAACTGTCCGGCATATATTGTATTTCCGAGTGTTATTCAAAATATATAATAATAATATTATTTCTTAATAATACATAGTAGTAATAATACCACTTCTTAATAATTTATAATAGTAATACTATTTCTTAATAATTTATAATAGTATTATTATTTCTTCCTTAATTTAAAACTGAATGAATCCAGTATTCGATTCAATAGTTTTGAAATTCCGATCGTCATTTTGAAAACAAGATTCACAGTTTTAACATTAAGAAAATGAAATAATTAAACTAAACGGAATTCAGTTAAACACTTTTGAGCATATAAAGATTTATACAAAATCATTTCATTTTTGAACCGAATAGAATCGATTAAAATGGACGAGTCCATCAAAATGAAGAAACATCATGAAAATAAAACATTTTGTCATTTGCTTTTTACGATATATATTTTTTTGCAATTGAATTGATATATATGTTTTTTCATGTTTTTGACGCCGGGAATCTAAATTAGAATTTTTAGAATTGAAGTTTTATTTATTCCACATCAAGTAGACTAAATAAGCAGTTTTGTCAATCAATATTGAACATTTTTTGTTTTACAAAACAGACAACCTCACACACATACATCTCTCTCGCGTGTTTCTACAAAATTTTTATTTTAATCTCTTGCCTCATGATGGTGCTGCTGAAAATACAGCAGGTGAGACACCCAACACAGAGAGCCCTCAAACGCTCATTCCATTCCGAAACTCGTTGTTCTGGAAATTCCGCCCTTCCAAACATTTGGCTGCAACAACAAAACGCTATTTAGGGCATCTTTAAATTCTTTCTCCTCTGTCCATTCTTCGCTTTCCGAGGAACATCGGACGGAACTTTAGAACAGGAACTTAAGGATCCGGCTGTTTTAGTGGCCCCCAAAGGAAAGATCGACTTCAAATAATGACCAATTCTTTTCTTTCGTGGAATTTTTTTGCTATACTATGATGAAAAATACAGAAAATATACGCCGCGATGGACAAATATAAGTCATGCTTTATAGGAATTCTACTGTACCTTGCGTTCGGAATTGTTATCCTACTTTATATCCGAGGAGAAATGATTCTTTTTCAGGACATAAAGAAAGGACTATTTCGGACGAAATTCGGTTGCACAATCTTCTAGAAGCGAACTTATTGTCTGAATCATATTTGAAGGATTATAAAAGACTTTGTAAATTGTAATTTGTGATGTTCCTGATTTAATGCACTCAAAAGGACTGCGATAGTTATATTAATAAAGAATTGTTGTCATAAAGAAGTTTTAAACACTTTTCTTATTGGAGTACATTAGAATAATTTCTTTTAACAGAATTTGAAACCTATTTCTGAGATAAAATTATTTCAAGCCATTTCATTACTCACGTAATGATAATAAAACCAAGAAAAGCTTTTAAAATTTATTTAGTTACTTGGAGTCAAATCTGTTATGCGTATATTACTCTATATTATTCACCAGCATTCATTCTGAAAGTACTTTGTATCTAATTTTTTATTTCGAGTATGAATTATTTTGTTCCAAGACTTTCAATCTGAGATTTGATGTATTTAATTATGCATTGCATGTTATTTGTTTCTAAAATTTGCTCGTAAGTATTTATATAAATATTCAGAAATGTATAGCAAAATAAATTAATTCAGTTAGTCTCATCGCTGAAACAATATTAAAGAAATCATTTGCAGAAAAATCTGTTTTCTACCATTATTTAAAAAATATGAAATTTTTTTAAATCTTATTTACCACATAGAAAAGAAACAGTAACCTGAATTCAGTGGAATTATTTAGAAAAAAATATAATATTTTTTTTGTTTTTGAGCTTCTTTTTTGATTTAATGTTTGAGGTTTTTGGTTGTAAAAATGATTAAATTGAAGATTTGAATATTTCTGAAAAGAATTCTCTTGAATATAAAAACTTTATTCCAAAATTTTGCTAAAATAAAACATGTATAGGTTTCAAAGAATTATTTATCAATGAAAAGTTTTAAATAATTTATTTATTAATAGAAGCATAAAAATTCAATTATACTCAAACATCAAATACTAAAAATGACTGAAATTTCTAATAAGTAATAATTCCGACTTTTTGTGGTCCGTGAAATTTTATTCGAATATATTTTCCACATTTTTTATTACATCTTATAGAAACGAAAGATTAAAAATATCATTTTTTCTACCAAAATAAAAGCCATTAATTTTTTTCTTTAACTGCATCAACTTTTTTCTGCTACTTGAGCTTTTTTGCAGTCTAGAGCGAAATTGATATATCTCAATACGAATGTATTTATTTGATAAATGTAGAAAAAAATAATGTTGAAAATCTGATAATTACTAACCACGAATACTCTGCTCTTTTTCTTCGGAAATCTCTCTATTATTAAGAACAAGTTTCAATTATTATAATTTTTTTCTTTCTTTTTACACCACTGGGTCTTTTTAGAAAGTTATTAAAAACAGTACATTATCAGAGAAAGTTTTTGTTTAACTTTCAACTGAGACGTGATTAAATAAATTAGTCATAAATGAAGAACTGCAAAAAATATTAATTTCGACTTTTGAGTTCTTCATAAAGTATCAATTTCGTGTTGCTTTCCAATTACGTCCCATGGATTCGATGTGGAGTGGATAATTAATTTTCACATTCATTTGAAATTCTAAGCTTCATTTCGAAAAACTTCAAAATTATTACATAACAGAAAATTGATAGAAATTAAAATAAATTACTTATTTTAGAGTTTTCGTTTTATATTACATTTTACATTATAATTGTTACAGAAAATTACATTTAAAAGTGGTGTTCAAAATCAATTGTAACCCTTTTAGGTCATATACAGAAATCATTTCATCATGAACCATTCATCATAGAGTGCATTTACAGAAATCAGTTACTATATTGAAATATTTTGAATTGAAATTTCAATATATTTTAATGTTTTCATTTTTAGTTCAAAAATATTATATTCAACTTGTAAAATATCAAAAACTGCGTAGTGTAAATAAATGTCTTAATATGGTTAATTAAAATTCACCCTTTATTTTAAATTAAATTTTGCTCATAATAGTAATATGTATTTTTATATGTATAATAAATAATATGTATTTTTATTGTACAGATTTCAAACAAAAATGATCTTTCCTGATGTTGTGCCAGCATCAGAAAGCATTTTTATTAAATTTTGAATACACACGTATATATCGAGACATATATATATATATGTTGCTATTGGCGATATGTAGGATCGAACCTGGGACCTTACGGATGGTAGCTAGATGACATGACCACGAGACTAAAAGTGATCACTCAGTCTTGAGTATGTTATCTGGCTTATAAATCTTCCACTACAATACAAGTTCAAGTTCAAGAGCTAAGGAAATTGTTTTCAAATCTTTGATAAAATAGAATTTAACATGTATAAAATGTTTGTAGCATTCTAAATTTAAAATGAGTGATGATTTGATTAAATTATTATACCCTTTAATTTAGTACATTACATACAAACACACATTATTTTCTTTATAAACTTATAAAGTAAAAAGTAAAAGCTGAATTATAAAAAGGACAAAAAAAAGGAATAAAAGAGATAGTTTTAAAACTTTATAAAATCGTTGCTAACGAAATGTCATTAATTCATCAATAAAAAAAATCAATTAAAATTTTAAAAAAAACTAATGTTAGAAAGTAAAGATTTATAAAACTTTGTCTTTAGGATTTTGTTCATTTTTGTGACTTCAAAAATGTATTTTTCAAATTCTCCAAATTATTAGGAATAATTTGAATTTTTGTCAAGCTGCTTGAAAATGCCATACCTCTTAAAGAAAATTCAAGTACAAAATAAAAGGAAATTTAATGTTGTAATTAATTTCAAGTCGCAGAGATACAAATCAGTAGTGGTCATTATTTGAGACTCTATCCTAGAATTTCGACCTTAGCCAAAATTATTCTTATACCTGCTTGTTGGTAAGCAATAATCTCTGTTCAACCTATGTTTAATACTCCATTTAATCACACAATCTGGGATATTTCAATAATTAAGATTTGCATTTGTTTTTAACTTAACATAGCTTTGTACTTTTTGGAATTATAATGTCACATTAGTTAGGCATAATTATGCAGAAATTCAAAAGTATTTTTAAGGCACAAAGTAACATTTGAGATAAGAAGCAATAAGAGTATCAACTGTAATTTAAATCTGTTAATCTTTATTTCTGAATATCTGAACAGTAAACAGTAATTTTGTATTTCAAACTCGTTTTATTTGTTTTTACTGGGAACTGTTCACAGCAAATAAAGTATTTTTCCAATAATGAAATGGATTTTGAAGGGACAAAGCATGTTAAGAAGGCTTTTAACTGTCTAGGAAAGACAACATTGCTATTTCCAGTTTGATTTCTTCATTAGCCGGCGTCATGGCACAGGGGTAGCGTGTCTTCACCGTGATCTGGGTGCCCCGGGTTCGCGTCCCGGATCGGGCATGGTTGTTTCTCTGTGTTCTGTCTGTGAGGCGTGTGAATGGGCCCCCCCCTTTGTAAAAAGGGGTTGTGCAAGCAAATGTGCGTGTGTCACCTTCATTTGAGCTACAAGTCAGACTTCTGCCCTCTGGGTGCTCAGGGGTCTTTACCCTCAGAAGCTACTGCACCCCCTTTCCGTGGAAGCACGGACACGACATCATCATTACTTCATTTAATTAACATGAGAAAATTAGAAGACATTCACGATCAATTACTTTAATAGTATATTTGCATCTCAGATCTTACCTTATCAGATCTTTTTTTTTATCTGTACAACCTAAAAACAATTTTTAAGAAGTAGGCTTGAAAGACCTTCTGTATTATCAGATCCAAAATGATGAGAAAATGATCCAGCTATGATTAGAAAAACGATTTAAAATAAATATTTAAAGTGTAAATCAAAATAATAAATTTTTAAATTAAAATTAAAAATAATTTTCATAAAATCCCAATACAATTAGAGACAGTCCAGTAACTTTAGAATTTTTAAAATTAATTTAACCGGAAACGCATTTTAATTTTTTCTTCCCAAATTTTAAAAATTATTGAAAATATACTTAATTAATATATTGTCTGAAAAGCCATTTTTCTCTGGGTTTTTTTCTTCATGAAATATAAATTAAATATTTTTCAAACATAAATTTTGAATTCTAAAAATTCCTTTCTTGATGCTTATAAGCCTAACAATATTCCATCAGTATCTGTTTATTCTTCTTATATGTATGAAAGGTCCTCGATCAATTTATAGAATAAATTTATTTATATTTAAACTATTTATCAGATAAAAACCAAACCAAAACGTAAACATTACTTGTTTTTAAACTAAGTAAAAAGAAACTGTCGTTCTATAAAAACCGAAACATTACTTTAAATTATGAAAGCACTACACGAGAATTAATCGGATTAAACAAATTTTTGTCGAAAGCATTTCTATACAAGACTTATCAGCAATAAAAAAATGTTGGATCTAATTTATTCGGTAGTTTAGCTGAGAATTTATACATTCTATTTCGATGAAATATCTTTAATGAAATATCTAATATTTTCACGTCGCGTAATACCATTAACAGAGGTATCGTTCAACTTGAAAAGCAAGGCATTTAGATTTTAAATTACTAAAAGCGTAGAATTAAACTAAATATTCTATCCCATTTAGATTGCTCTTCGAGTAGCAAGGTTAAAAGCGTGACTTGAAACTTTATTAGGATTTCTAAACCAACACTCCGTTGCTACAGGGCTTCACGACAACATTTCGCTAAGTAAATTAGACAAGCCTCAGGGTATTCTGGATTTCGTGACCATCAGGAAAATCACTGGGTGGAGGGACATAAGGAGCGGTGCTATAATGAGAGAATATAACATTTTATTTCGTTGCCTAACTTGATATGTGTTATTTGCATGAAATCTCAACTTGGAAATAATAGGGAATACATTTAACAAAGTGTTGTTTCTAAAATATATGCTATATTTCGCTTAAAAATCCTGACAGAAAATAACATGATTTTTTTCAAGACAAACATTTTTGGGAGAAAAATGTTTTTTGTATGTATTTGTATTCAGTTGCTTGGTTCTTTTTTTAAAGAAACTCCATGCAATTTTATGTATACAAATGGCTATCAAAAATTCAATGTTTAAAATTGAAAATGAAATTTTAGCCGTTTGTCTTTAAAGCATTCTACAACTGAATTATAACAATTTCAAAAATCTTAAATAATACAAATTTGATATGTATTTTGTTTCATACAGAAACAATACTTATGCTTTTTAGAAAACTGTCTTCCCTATAAAGGAAACACCGTAACTTCATATATGTGTGTTGTGATTCATTCATCATTCAAATGTGAATTATTTCGATTTCCAAACAGAAAGAGTAAAAAATAAAAGCTTTAAATAAAATTTAGCTTTTATCTACTAATTTCTTGAAGGGAATCTGTATTTTGAGTGAAAGTAGATAAAATTTCTTTCAAATACATCGTGTGTTCCTATACTTTAAATATATATATACATCTTAATGACTTCCCGTTGGAAAGCTGTAAACTAAGGTAGAGTGTTTGGTTTCCTGCTCTTTCGAAGGTTAACATACTTTCTCCGGTTATGGCATACAGGCTAAAAGAACACGAGAATTATTTGCAAAATGCCCTACTTCATTTCGAAATCATAGTTGCTTTCTGGTCACTTAGGGGATGATATGATTAAATTCTCATGTATCCCAAAATATTTAAAAGCTGTAATTATGAAAAAACTCTGAAAGACTTTTCACAATTTTTCTCAATAATCTGTAAGAAAATAAACTATCAAGTTTTTATAAAACCTATTTATATTCCAAGTATTTTCCATATATTAGTCTTATATATAGTTTTCAAATTAAAAAAAAATACTGACCAAGAAAAAATGCTATTCCACATTTTTTTCTTCTTTTCGATATTCCCATTATTTTCATTATTTAAACATTTTTAAATTCCCACTTTATTTTTCAAAGGACACATTTTTGTTAGATTATATAATAATGATTATATTAATCTCTAATGTGTAACAAAGCTTGTTCCATACACCTGTAATGTCTTGGTCCTGAACGATCAAATAAGAGAGTAGAATTTCTGACAATTCTTTTATTTACAGCCATCTATGTATATAAGAACAACTTGTTCTAATCTTGGTTAAAATATTTTATTTCACCCTTTGGAAATTGGTGATATTTACACAACAGCCGAAGGTAGAAGGTTTATCGTGAAGTAAGTTTTCCATCAATTCAGAGAAATAACACCACTAGAAACTAACAGGTTGTTAGTTAACACGGCTACTCCAAGGGTAGCTCTCGGAATCCACAGAACTTCTGCTCATGAAGCGTCATCTAGCAGTCAGCTACTTAAAAAGCTTCTCTCCTCTTTTTTTTTTTAAACCATTTTATTCTGCTCAAACTCATTCCACATTTGTTCACTTGAGCTTTCTATCTACCAATAGTTGTTAAGCAAAATGCCTCCCTCAGTGGTCACCAGTCGATCGTGGGAGTATCCATTAATGATGCGCCCAGGAACACGTGTTGATTACAGCCCCTTTAATATCATAATACAGAAAATTTATGTCAAATATCAAAGATAATATTATTGTAGGCCCCATAACGGCTTTTTAAGATTACTAATTTCACTTTTCTTTTCACTGTTGAAAGGTCGTATTACAATCTCATTGTTAATAGATAGGCATGCTGGCTATCCACTAGTTCAATTTGAATCTATAAATTCCTATTCTCAGGCAAACATGAATTAAATACCATATATTTTAATAAAAACATTGTATAAAGTTTTTTATCAAATGATTATTTCAAACTTTGATTTATATGACAGGTTTTTTAAACCGATTATACCCATGAGAAAAAGGTATTTTAACATCATGCTTCTTTATATTAATGTAATGACCTGATCCTGGTCGATCAAATAAAAAAAAACAGAATTTCAAACAGATATTTTGTTAACAGCCATATATATACACAAGAACAATTTGTTCCATTCAAGGTTAAAATATTTGATATTTACACCATTTGAAAGTTGATGACATTTATACAACATTTGAAGGTTTATCATGAAAAGAGTTCGTGGAAGAGTTCATAGATTTGGAGAAATAACACACCAAGACACTAACAGGATGTTAGTTATTACGACTACCTCAGGGTGGAGCGTCAAATGCTGTAGTCCGCAATCCAAAAAGTTCCTTTTCTCTTCAAAGCAACACCCCCACCTTGTAGCTGCCCAAACTAGGGCTTCTCACTTCTCATTCGTCTTCGTGAGATCTCTATTGGCCAATTGTTCAGGGAAAAATTCCTTCATTTGTGGCTCCAGCCTGGCGTGGGAAATGTCCATCGATGATGCATCCGCCCTGGAACACATGTTGATTATAGCCCCTTCACTTTGAATCAAGATGGTTTGACACTCCTTCCCTTGAAGGTACAGTAAATTTCTCTTAAACGATGAAAACCCACTAGTGGTTCTTCAGCTGGACATCACTAATGACTAGAAGCGATGACCATTCAGGTGAAGAAGGTCCCACATCTGGCGATCTGGAGGCATTTAGCAGTTGAGAGTTTTAACCATTGTTGACACTGCTGGCTGGATATGTCAATTATCAGGTATGGGGAAGGGGAACGCACCAAAAACCCCATAATATTTAGGAAGAAATTGTTTTTCTTAATTTTTAGTTTACCAACATTTTTGTGTCTACATTTTGTATTTCGTTGCCACAAGAATTCGAAAGCTCTGGACAAAAAGAAATGATTAACGTTCTTAAAATTTCTGCGAAAAACTCGAGAGCGGCAAGCATGCAGACATTCTTCAATATACACTCCTTCGAAGCGCGAATCAATAATAAATCGTGCAATAAACCATTAGGATCGATAACTTTAAGTGACTCAAAATAATTGAGTCTATGGAAAGGGTGTGGAAGTAGGAGCAAAATCGATTTTTCCCTGCCGTGTAATTTCGAATAAGTCCAGCCGATTCACTCCTTTCCATCCGATGACGGAACTCCAATAAAAACCTAAATGACGAGCAGCTGAGAAATGAACTCAATAAAATGAATTGGTTACGTTCCTTGAAGCACATCCAAATAAGTATCGGGCTCTATTAAGTCTTTACATGTGTCAAGTCATAATTTATTCAACCGAGGAAAATTAAACTGGCCAGGGAAACAAGTTTACAAAAATAAAGAAAAAAGGGCATAAATGCTATTAACCGTCGAAAATTCAAAACGAAAAGCCAAATGCGAGAACAATGGAAAGTTGAAAATGTATTTTTAATACCATGTAAATTAAAAAGCCTTAAAAAGATAAGACTGCTATTATTTTGTATACAAATGAGATAGATCATTGAAATGGTATAATAATATTTAAAAAATTCCCTCAGTATTCTTCTGTTGTCAAAAAAAAATAATCCACCGCTAATCGAGTAAGTCTTGAAACTTTGAGGTCAGAAGAATATCTAACTGAAATGAAATTTCGAATTTCCACCGTTGGTAATTATGGGCTGCTATTTGAAATAATGATTAGATAACAAAACCGCTGACTCGCACCAAATGATTGAGCGGCCTGAAGGGGGGGGGGGGGGGGGCAATCCAGATGAATCTTTATTCTCTCTATCAATCTGCTGACTATAGCAGATCAATATTGATTTTAATTTTATTTATGGTGCTGTGTAATTCATTCTTTTAATACAATAACATATTCATGTAGAATATTTTTAAAAAGGAATTACAAAACTCTAGCGAAGAGTTAACAATTTCAACTAGAATTATTTATAACCATAAATAATCCTAACCATTTTTAAAAAAAAAAAAACTAGGCCAGTTTAACACGAGTACTTGAAAAATTGGAAAAAAGAAGACGTAAGCTTTGAACACAATAATATTGTTTTCAACCGTTTCTTAAGGCAAAAGTTGGGAAATGAAAGAAAAAATAAAGCATTCAGTTGAATCACCGAGAGCAAATTATAATTTGATATATTTCCGCTTACATAGATGCATTGAACTAAAAGGAAGAATTCAAATCTATTTTGCATAAAATGAAATTGTGACTTTTTAGTTTTATTCGGATTAGGTGTTGTGGCAACTTCAATGATAACAACAGTAGATATAATTTGTCGTACAAAAGACAAAGGCAGTGAAACTACGGAATTAAAAAAAAGATGAAAATTACTACCAAATAATCAGCACATTTATAAATATTTCTACACTCCCTTAATAAATATTCTTGTTCACATTCCATATAAAACTTTCTATGAGAATTTTATTCACATTATATTTCTGGTTGAATATATAAAATTCATTGCATCAATTACATCCACTTTAAATTTGAAAGTGACGTTCTATAAATAATAGCTAGGCAAGAAACAACAAACTTAAAGTTTTCTCTTGAAACAATTTCTTTGACGAAGCTAGGGGGGTGGGAGCTCAGATTTCATCCTATTCATCTGACTGTGGTTCAAAATGACGAGGTCCGTCCCAAAATAGCCCTAGTGTTGCTTTCCAACGGGACGTTACTATAACTAAACTAAACTAAACTTGACGAAGCTAGAAATTTGGAGGTCATTGGTTGTTTGTTTCCCAGACAAACATACGTTAAATGAATTAATGAAAAGAAGAGGAGTTTATTTAAAATACTCTAATTAGTGTACAAAAATATTTTTAATTAACAATCTGAAAATTAAAGTAAAAAGTCTTAAACACGCTAAGGTCTGATAAGAATGTACTCAATCAATTGAAAGTTTCATCAAAATATACTTCAATTTCTAATAAATATGTAAGAATGTAAAAAAAAAATATTCATTGTGTTTTAATTACTTATGCTATTGCTTTCAAGTCCTCGCTTTTACGATGCTTATATTGATCCCTTGATTCTTGAGTAAAATTTTGTTTAATGCTTTGGAATGCGAACAAAACCATGCGTTTGAAAATAATTTATTATTTTACAATTTTAGTTTTTATCGCACTTTATGATTCATTTTTATAATTATTATAGAATCAAGTAATCAGTCTTTTTTGAAATTAGTACCAGATAACGTTTCTTCTAATTAAGTGAAATTAAATAAATGCCATTATATTCGGAAAACAATAAAATATTATAATGCAGCGGGGAACAAACAGAATCGGAGAAATTTGGCATATTTATAAATAAACGAAATGTGTGGCGAAGTTTCATGTTGATGATTATGTAACATGCCATTTTCAATAAAAACGATTAAAAAAGCAAATTTAATATGGTTTCAGATACTCTATAGTTAGTGACTTGCCTTAAATTCACAATTTCGTTTAGAATTATACATTGGCTGAAAGAGCTTTTACGAAGAAAATTTGTAACGATTTCTAAATGAATGTGGCCATGATCTAATAAACTATCTATTTTCTCAAAGTTATTTCGAGCTCTTGTGAATGCATGATATCTTTCATATCAGGGTAAAAGAACATTTTTTATTGAAAATCAATGGAAGCTTTTCTTTCCTTTCATGTGAAGGAAAGAGATTTGATTTAATAAGAGAAAATGTTGGTTCTTTAATAACCCTCCATAAATTTATTTTAATTAAAAACTATAAATTCATTTTAAAAAGTGTTTTTAAAAGTAAAATGGGAATCAATGTAATACAGAATCAATTTAATATATATTTTGTATTAATTATGTAATACAAAATTAATAAAATTTAAAACTGTTTCAAATACCCTGTGTTTCCTTTCAAACTGAATATTTTTTCAAATTTAAACTGGATATACTGGCTTGAACTAGTAGATAAGATAAAAGAAAGATACTTTAAAACTTTTACTTTAACGCAATTTAAACAATTACTTGTATATACACATAGCTTAAAAGCAATTGATTAAAATCCTAAATAGAAATATTCTAA
Source organism: Argiope trifasciata (assembly GCA_026543055.1). Taxonomy (NCBI): domain Eukaryota; kingdom Metazoa; phylum Arthropoda; class Arachnida; order Araneae; family Araneidae; genus Argiope; species Argiope trifasciata. The sequence goes on along the minus strand of JAPMOQ010032307.1, from coordinate 227,620 downwards.
AAAAATACTTCTCCCAAAACAAATTTTAAGATATTTTTTCCCCTTTTTAATTCTACAATTTATTGCATTTTCAAATACATCGTTTAATCAATTATGTGATTTCAATCACGTGCTTGGATTTGCAAGCAAAATTACAATGCAATTGAATTTCCTTTATAAGCAATTAGTGTTGTAAATATTTGTTTAAAACCCCAATTTTCTTTTCAGTTTTCGAGCTTGGTTCAGTAGAGAATTCAGAGTTGGGAGCTATCATCTGAACTGAAGCACATCCTGAAAGAAGTACAGTTTTGAAGCGGCAAGGTAATTGAATCTTTAAAAAAGGCGATTTTCTAAATATCATCGCATTTTTGACAATTACAAATGTATTAATATAATTTACTGTGAAATTCTTAGGAAATTGCATTTTGTTTAATCCGATTTGCATTTTTGACCAATTCTTCTTGTAAATATTATTTCGAAAATTTAGAGCAATGAAGGATTCATGACAAATATTTCACTAATATCAATAACACAACAGCGTAATTTCAAAAAGGTAAATGGATTTGAACTGCATTGCAGTTAATTTTTTTAACCTATTTTGAATATTTAATTACAGTGCAACATCATTACGTAATTATACTTCTTTGAGATATTACATAAAAGTATAGTTTTTGAATAATGCAAAAATAATTCATTAAGTAACTTAGTAATTTTAAAACATAATAATTAAGAATTCATACACTCAACAATCCATTTGAGTTCTTTTCCAGATACCTGTAATCCCTGTAAGTTGAGGTAAATATTAATGCGAATAACTTATAAAACTTGAAGCGTAAAGAAAAGCACAATGCCAGAAAAAAAAGAATAAATAAAGAACTAGATGCAATTAAAACTCTTTCGTGATTAATGATTGCTATAAAACTGTGGAACGCAGTATCTTGAATAAAACAGTGCGGAGCTTCATAGAAGTCTTGAAAAGTTTTTTTTTTTCTTTCTTAGTGTGAATGATGAATGGTGTTTATAATCAGCATAACTCCGCCTTCAAGTCATTACCTTAGAAATAAATTTTCCACCCAAATTAAAGCAGCCTAAAACGTTACAACTCTATATAAAACATCAAACAAAGAAATGCAAGAAAAAAGGTTTTAAGGCTCAGTTGATTGTTTTTCAACATTTCAGCATGGAATATTGAAATTAATGTCATAACTGATTGATTGTTTAGATGTTATTAACTAATTTAAATCCCCGACTTTGAATTTATAAGATAGAATTATTTTTGTTTAGAAGGAAATTCATCAAACAAAATCAACTTAGAAATTTACTCTTTTGAGTTTTATTACACTAGTCGCTTTAAAAAATGTAGAAACATTTCTGCATAATGGAAGTTAGTAATGCATTACAAATGCATAAATTAGCAGTATTAGTATTCAATCATATTTTTAGAAGCTATTTAATCTTTTTTCGTTGCATCATATAAAAAACTGGCTGATATACCCGACATTGCTTGGGATTAAAATCTCTTCTAAAATAAATTGTTTTTAATATTGAAATCCCTTTTGAGTAATTGAGGATAGCAGCAGAAATAATGGTAGTGGTTCAGTTGAAAGTCTTAGCGTTGTCTAGTAAAGAATCACATACCTAAAAATTTCTTAATTTCAAAATAAGCTGCATTAAATTTTCTAAAGAGTTATTAAGAATTGAAATAAAAACTTCCAAAATATGAAACTACAATGGAGTTTGCTGGAACAATTTTCCCAGTAAAGCTTTCTTTTCAATCATAGGCATAATGTGCTTAGAAATAATTTATATCGCACAGAATGATTTCGTTTTAATCCAACGAAAATTGGTGACAATTTTCTGTTTTAACGCAGTTGAGATTTCACTTCTTCAATATACGGAAATAAGTACCATTTACATCTAATTCTGAAGAAGGCATCTAATGCTGAATTTTGAACTATTTTTATATATATATTTTAAATGTCAAACTGGTGTGTAAAATTTTGTACCTGGCTCATTACCTTTCGGAGGTGCTGAGTTTACTTGTAATTTTAGAGTCAAACAGATTCACTTCCTTCTAGAGGATTTTAATTAAAATTTGATCGAAATCTTTAAATTAGATCTTGATTCCATATACCAAATTTTATTCTTCTATCTTGAAGCATTTGCAATGATCTTGTACACAAGCAGGGAGAGGCATATATAATTCCAAAAATGTGTTTTTAGAACTAAATGAGATCTGAAATGTCGAATTTTTTAACTACTAGAATAAATAAATTATTAATTAATACAAATACAAAATGCCCTTTATCAATTCAAAATAAACATAATTTTGAATATTTTTTCCCTATTTTCAAATCATCTTACAAAAATACTGTTACATTGTTATACTTTATTTCTTGAAAAACATTTCTGGTATTTAAAAGAATATTAAATTTCAAATATTTTTAAAAAATGATGATGATGATGAGAAAAGCCAAGAAAAAAGATGAAATTGATGATAAAGGGCTTCTTCAATTGTATTATTATTTTATTTCTAAAGTAAAATATTACAGTTAGTTGCAATATTTATCATTCATAGTCTGACATTCCTATATTTGTCACAAAAATGTTGATTTCCATCAAAAAGGAAAGAAAGAAAGAAGTGGGGGTCCACTACGACTTGCATACAGATAGTGAGGAATCCGACTTTCATCACAATTACTTTTTTACGAATTTTGAGTTTCTTTTTACACCTTCCGAAAACATTAAATGAATCTCTAATACTCTTCAAAACAAATAATTCCCTTAAGTCATCTTGTAATACTTATACTCTGATAAAACCCATTGATAATCACGTGATGTACACTTACGCATGACAACTGGTAAGTCGCCGACATATTCGCAGAAAGCATCATTTCTCGAATCGCCAACGTAATGTTTTTCGTTATAGACTTATCACAGTCAGTGCTCATTTTTCTTAGGGAATCATTTATGATAGTCTACGCCTTTCATCTGTAAAGCAAATGTCTGGATCCCTGGGGAGAAAGAGGAGGAATAACATAACACTCCATTATGCATCATGCTACCATTGGGGAGTGTTCAAAAAGGCAATAGGTTGTGGGCTGCTGTTGCGCTGAAAGAAATAGGGTCATGTACTCCAAACAGTAAAGGAAGCTGCTAATGGACATCAAGTGTTACTTTCGGAGGATAATGTTCGGTGTGAAAGAACGCATGCAAGAGACGAAGGAAATATGCTGTCACCATTTTAGTAAAAGTTTTCAGAAGTCATTTGATGAAAGTACTTATGCCGCATCCACTCGTTTATTTCGCTTTTCAATTTTCTTTAAATAACTGAGGGATTATCGGCCATGTTTTGAGACTAAGCAAGTTTTAGTTAGAATCCCAAGATCGAAACTCGTTGAATTCATGGAATGATAACAAAATTACTGATAGTGTTCTGTTATAAATGACTCATTGGAAAAGGAGGAAACAGAATGTAATCAATTAAATATTTAAGTAAGCGTTTTGAACAAATTTTAAGAGGTGTATTAATGTATACGTACACACTTGTAACTTCGAAAATAGTTCAAAATATCAAATGTTTTTTTATTGCTTTAAAATGTTCCCTGATCATTTAGCTTTCAAACGATACCAAGATGTTCTCAATATTCGGATTATTTCCCGAATTATAAGGATTTTTCTTGAGATAATCTCACTAAAAAACTCTAGTTTTGACTTTTTAAAGCTTTTAAAACTTTTTTTAATGAAGAATGATATTTTTCCAATATATTGCTTTATTCAAACAATCATAACTCAAAAAAAATTTAATCACATACAATCATTTATCTATCCAAATAATCTGTATGATATAGTGGATGTTTTGGGCCTAAATCAAAATTTTATTTATAGAAATGTTTTTAATAGCTATTTAAAATTTAACCTTACAGAAAAAATCTTGCTTTTTCTATTCATCGTTGATGACAAAATTGTTTAAAATAACTATATATTTTTATAACTTGATTGAGGCAGACAGTATGAAGACTAATATTAGGCATCATTTTCAACTAGAATTGTGTGTCTAAAAATTAAAATTTGGAATATCATGTTTCAAAACATATGCTAATTAGCTCACTAAATATTAATTAATTAATTAATTAATAATTAGTGTAATATGATTTTTTTTCCAGCTGAAATTAGTTTAAACATGTATTAATGACTTATTGTAAAAAATTGAATTTTTAAAGTTAAAATTTAAAAAAAAAATCTTCTGATGTGTACGCACATCTTAATGTACGACATAGGAATAATTCAAGTTTCATCTTTAGAATTTTGTGACATTTGCTTGTGAAATTAATTGCTTCTGTTTATTATTTAAAAATAATAATTGAAATTATAACATATGCTTTACTATAAAACTGCATTATGATATGAAACAAGGCAAAGTGGGAGCTCCTCCCCAGAGTCAGTTGGTAACTTTCAAGGCATAGACACTTAACTACAGGCGAACGAAATTTGGATAAGTGTATTAAGAAATTTCTCAGCTAGATATTTGTGCAAATATTTACTTTATGATTATAGTAGAAATAATCCATTTAATGAAAGTAAAAGATATTTTTTCATGGAAATTAGTAAGACTGTATTAGCTATTTGAAAAAATGTGGCCATTTTTTTAAAAAGAAAGTAAATGTATTCATAAAAGCGGGTTTTTTTAAATTCATATTTAAAAGTACTTTATTTTTGAGTTAATGTGCAAAATATTTCATATTACTTGTTTAATTTTCTACCAGTTCTCCGAAGCCTACATATACTAAATGATATAAATAATACGATTGATTGGCAAACGATAATGATGCGAATGACAAACAATTACTTTCAAATCAATTGCATAAAAATTCATAATATTCACAAGGAAACATGCCGGATGAAAAATTCAACCGAGAATTTTTTAAAGTTGATCTCACGTAATTTGCATGTAACTAAAGTAATTTTAATTTTCTACAGACTAAACAAGTTTCCGAATTGCATATTGTAAATGTAGTACTACAAAATAATTAAAGTCGAATGAAATTTCGGTTGTTAAACTCTGGATAAAAAAATAGTAGAATTTGTTAGGATTAATCGATTCAACTCGATTGGAGCATAGTAAAAAGTTCATCTTGAAATAAACAAAAGACTGCATGAATATCTTAAACAGTGGGATAGCAAAAGGGGATTTATTGATTATCTTGTCACCGTTCTTGGAAGACACTTTAAGGGAAAGAAAAACAAAGATGTCATTGATTATATCCTTCTGGGATTCTTTAAAATTATTTTTCAGTTCCTTATTATTGTTGAGGGAATTCTGTTTATGGAGATTTAAGTAAAACATAGTTTCAGGCTTGATCTAATCATCCACATTATGCTGCATTTTTAATCCTAAACAAGGGAGGTGAAATTTTAGAACTTAACTGTAGAAGTGCGGTCTACGAGACGGCATTTCTTTTACACTCAATCAATTTTCTAATGAATATATCAGTATTAAAATCGGCCAATATATTTTGCAGATATTTTTCTTGATATAAAGATATGTTTTATCAAGATATATTATCATTGGAAAATGAAAATACTTTTTAACAAACATTTTCTTCTCAAATCACATGTTACAATAAATAATATTCTTGAAAAATCATATTTCATTTCACTTTTTAAATCATTATTTTTTTCCAGTACATAAAGGTATATAGAAAACAATATAAAGTAAAACTCCACAATTATATGAAAAAAAATGACAATGGGTAAAATTTACTCTTTTTTATCGGTTGTGTGTGACTTTCATAGAACATTCGATCCATTTTAAATATACAGGTTAAAAACTACAATAAAAATCCCAGTCAAGGGTATTTTAAAAATACAGGTTAAAAACTAATATAAAAATCCAGGTCAAGGGCATTTTAAAAATACAGGTTAAGATGTAGAACAAAAATCGACCTATAAACCCTGTATATATTTCTCTTAGTACATTAATATATTTTACAAATTTTTCAGAATACATTATCACTAGAAAAATTAATTATGTTAGAATATACATAACAGTTGAATGCGAACTTTCATCAAAAAATTCTTCTGAATAACTATCCTTATGACTAAAATGATTTTCTGCTTCAGTTAAAAAAGTTTGCTTCATATCAGCAAATTGCATGATATTTCGAAGCCTAAATTTAGCACCATCTGCTAAGCCTTATTCATCCCTCGGATATTAACAGGGAGTGCTGTCTTAGAAACTGGGTTCAGAGAAATAACCAATTTATTTTAAAAATATCCGCTGAAACCGGTTGAAAAAATGCAAATGTATTGAGGGTCACAAAACAGGAATCTACTGGGTCGTCAATCCATTCAATTGAGCTAAAAATGTAATAGGTGTGGCCGAAAGTCCATTGCTAGCAGTCTGACAGACTGCACGCTCCCGGTTAAAAGTTAAAATGACTGAATGCCTATCCGCGATGTCATAAAAAATTTAAAATTCGAATGCAAGTTTCAGTCACTTTCAGTTCAACTCTCCTACTGTTATTTTAGTTCTTAAATCAAAAATCACTTGGTGCGTTTGGCCAACCGCATAGTAGTTGGATTAAGTTTTTTGAAAAATTATTATTTTTTAAATATATTCCTCCTATCTCCAATGAGTCTAATAATCATTAAAAATTTCATGTTAATTCGCAATTTTTTCCATACCATTGGTTTAAATAAGCTCTGGATCATGCCATATTAACTTATTATTCATAAAAAAATTACTTTTCTGAAAACTTTATTACTCATGTATATGTGTTGAAATTACTATTACTCATTTAATGTGTTGAAATTTATTACTCATTTAAATGTGTTGAAATGAAACTTATTTCAAAATCGGCATTTGAATAGTATTTTCATCTTCCATTATTTTAGCATCCCTGTCCTTCATCTTCTTGCAAACGATAAGCGCATTGAAGTTTGTTTTCTGCTCAACGTTTGGATTGATTAATGTTGTTATTTTCTTTAAAAGAGACTTGACATTCACGATGAAAAAAAAAAAAACAGTCTCCATTAAAATTCGTGTAACATAAGGTTATCGACTGAAATTCAATTAACAGAAAATGGCCACAGAATTAATTTTTATTCCTAAAAAATAAGTTTATCTAATGACTTTTTATGCTATATTTATGTTTTTTATGCAAGTTTTTCATTCAAGAAATCAATTTTATTTTTTAATTCTTAATCTTACTGATTGCGTTTGAAATTTTCTGGTCTATATTGCTTTCTAAATCTGTGAACCTATATTGTTGAGCAATAAATTTCAAATTAGAATTTATATTTTAATATTTAATTAAGAATAAAGTTGATTGAAAATAATATGATGCTTCTTAATATATAAGCAATTTTTAATGCACAATAAAAAGATTCTCTTTGTAGGTTAGTGAAATTTATTCCAAGAAGCGACATTTTTTTTAACCTTCCACACTTAAGAATACCGTCCATATTATAATTAAAAAAACCATATATATAACCTAGATTTTATGTCTGTAAGATTATTTGAACTTTCTTTAGATATGGCTTTATTTTTTAGATTTGGTTACATTTAACAGCATTATTATATTAAATACTTTAATTATTCTTCAAGATTTAAGCATATTTCATAACGTGATATAACAAATTAGGATTTTTGTAATAACTGCAAAATGTGATATATTAGCATCCTTATGAAAGTTAAAAATATTATGCTGTAGATTTCTTAATTGTTTATTGCTATTTTTAGTTTATATTTTTTCAAAAACCTAAAATAAATGAAATATACTGTGCTGACGTAATAAATTTGGAATTTGTGATTTTAAAAATCATGGTTTAATAATTTGCTTCTTAGAAACATGCTTGTCATCTAAAACCTACATTAATGTAATTAAAAAATGTAAAGAAATATCTGTTTCATTCCTTACATTTGTTTCCAAAATTAGTTTGTTACTTAATACTCGAGTAGACATACATAAATATTCATTTCATACCTGTAATACCTTTAATTAACTGACATACAAAAATATTCATTTCATGCCTGTAATCTCTTTAATATCATTATTTTACTATTTTTAGTTTATATTTTTTCAAAAACCTAAAATAAATTAAATATACTATGCTGACGTAATAAATTTGGATTTTGTGATTTTAAAAGTCATGGTTTGAATAATTTGCTTCTTAGTCTCTTAACATATTTACAATCGCGATATTTAGCAAAAAAAAGTAAACAAGTTTGAAAATGGGACAATTCATTTATTGCCACAATCGTACGACAAACCATGCTTGTCATCTAAAACCTACATTAATGTAATTAAACAATGTAAAGGAATATCTGTTTCGTTCCTTACATTTGTTTCCAAAATTAGTTTGTTACTTAATACTCGAGTAGACATGCATAAATATTCATTTCATAAATAACTTTAATTAACTGACATACAAAAATATTCATTTCATGCCAGTAATCCCTTTAATATCATTATTTTGAACTTCAACGGTCAAAGTAATAAAAATATTTTTAATCACTTTTACCTTATTTATTTTCTTAAATATTGAAAGTTCCTTAACACATACTTTGGAAATAGCAGTTTTCTTTTTTAACTTAATTTGAATAATTTCATTTCTTGTTTATTTAAGGTGTAGACACTCGAAGATTTTTTAAAAATTTCAACTCTAATGATCCAAGTTTTTCACAGTAGGTCATTTATATATGTTCACACTCATTTCAGCTAGAAAAAAAAAACCACACTAAGCTCTTGAATAATTAAATGATATTTAATGAGCTAATTAGCATAATTTTTGAAACATATCTTAAATTCTAATTTGTAAAGACACACAATTGGAAATTATGCCTAATATTAGTCTTCATGTTGCCTCAATCAAGTTATATAAACCTATAGTTTTTCTAAACAATTTTTTCACTAAAGGAGAATAGAACTAGGGTTTTTTTTTTCTGTAACTTTAAGTTTAAATAGCTATTGAAATTTATTCCTATGATTATAACTTTTAATGAAATATGAAACTCTCGCTGTTTCATACATATTAAATTAATACATAAATAATTGCATTTGCTTAATTTTTTGTTGAGTTATGATTGTTTGAAGCAACATAGAGAAAAATACCATTCTTCATAAAAAGAGTTGAAAAATGTTGAATTTTAGAATCTCAAGAAAAATCCTTATGACTTCAGAAATAACCCGAATATTGACAACATCTTAGTATCATTTATAAGTTAGAGAGCCTCTTAAAGCAATAAAAAATAGTCGATATCTTGAACGATTTTTGAAGTTTCAAGTGTGTACATACACCTTAAGGTTTTTCTTAATTATTTAATTAATCTTATATTTATCTTATATTTTTTGTTATTATCTTATATTTTTCTTAATTATAATTCTTAATTATTTGCATATTATTTAAGAGCATAATATGTTTATTATTTATTCTCTAAACCAAATGTTAAGTCACTAATAGCATCCTCAGACTGTCGAATACTTTTCCCTATCCATAAGGACATTTACTTCGCTGTCTTGTCCATTAAATGGTAATTAAATCCGCCCTACTAAAGGACCTCCGCATTCTAAATCATGGGTCATCAAGACTATCAATCAAACCTTCCTTTGTAATCGTAATGTTAACCATGATGGCGGGAGGCAGATAAGTCTGAAACATGTAGAAGAAAAGAAGGAAGAATATTATGGTGGCTCCTGAATGCCATTTACAGCAAGCCCGTGAAGAGGAAAAACTGCTAGGGACTTCTTCTTTGTTCGTGACAAATTCGATGTGTTAATGAGAAGGGAGAGAAAAAAAGGCTTCCTGCCCTCTATCTATGTATTCTAAATGAGACATCCTCATATTTAATTAGAGGAAACGTTAAAGAAGTGCATTGTTCATTCATTTAGTGAAGCTACAATATTTTAATCCTAAAATATTCGATATAAATGATAAGAATTATAACGATTTCTGTACAAATATTGGTAGAAATAAAATTCTTAAACGAAAGTAGAATTTCACAAGTCAACGACAGCATTAGGCTTTAACAGTTTATTTCAATGTTGAGAATCGTGTAATAGTTCTGGTCCATTCAATTAGAAGCATTAACCAATAATTTTTTTTACATAGCAAATTATTTTAATGAAGCTAACATGAAAGAAATATTATTAAAAGAAAAAGGCTTTTTTAAGAAATTCTGAGCAGAAAATGCATGCGTATGAATTAAATTATTTCTTTAATAATCAAGCCTTCTTTAAATTCTTCAATGAACGATAATCACTTGATGCCTTAAAATTTTAACATATATGTAAATAACTGGTTATTATTCATAATAATGTCAATTAATATTAAAAAAACTGATTAATCACATAGATCATGATATATACAACACTCAGAGATAGAGAGAAAATTAAAAAAGAAAACATTTGTTCACAATATTTCCGAGAGCGTATCAGTGCTTTAAAAATTATCCATTTGGTAGATTAAAAGATTTAAAACAAAACAGTTTTTTTAATTATTTGGTTTATCTGTAAATAATGTATGTTTGTTTTATTCATATACTATCTATTTGTATGCTTGCAGTTAAACCTAAAGCTATATATATGAATCCCTAATGCCTGAAACAGTATCCTTACTGGTGTCCTGACTTGGTGTGGTAGCGCGTCTTTCCCGTGATCTGGGCAACCTGGGTTCGAGTCCTGGTCCGGGCTGGGTTGTTACTTCGGGCATGTTTAATAGTACTACTCTTGGCCCTACAAGAGGCGACCCTATCGGCTTAAGTCGCTGTCTTCGTAACATCGGGCTTGTGCGATGGCAAGTATCATAAGAAACAGCAACTAGATATCATTTAGTTCATATCTATTTCTGTAATAATAAATGCATCTTCCGTATCGAATAGTGATCTCTACTTTTGTTCCCGCTCTTTACACCACAAATGTGCCAATATATTAAGTGCAGAATATGAGTTATAAAATTGCCCTTGAACACAAAATACTGAACTTAATATGATAACATTATTTTAAGTACTCATTGGATAATTAGCATGTGATTAAAAATATTATCGGAATTCTCAAACGATAATTAGAGACAAGAAAATCGATTCATTATTTCCACTTCCATTCTAAATATATTTCTCCCCTGAAGAAATTCATTTTTGTTTTCAGCAACAAGATGCGCTAGTGTAACTTTCTCCTGTCCCATTCACAATAAGCGGTTTTTCTAACCAGCTGTTCACCACCTGATAACGCCCTCTATTATTAAAAGCCTCCAGATTACTCTGTGGAGGATTCTCTTTATCACCTAGTTGTAGGCGCATCTGGTCATTAGTGCTCAGCTGTAAGAAAACACGTGATGTTCATTGTTTGGGAAAAGCTTCTAGCATCTCCATGGGAAAGGAGTGTCCTAACATCTGAATGCCAAATCATCCCCTTTGTGAAGGGACTATCATTGAGACGTGTTCCAGGGCGGTCAGTTTCTAGGGCGCATCATTGATGGACATTTACCACTCCAGGCTAGATCTACAAATGGAGGAAATTTTTGCTGAACGAATGGGCTATAGAGAGCTCACGTGGACGGATGAGAAGTGAGAGGGCCTAGAATGGACAGCTACTAAGTGAGGGCATTTCTTTGAACAGAGAAGAAACCTTTTGGATTGCGGACTGAAGCATTGTACGGTCCACCCTGAGGTAATGGTGCTGACTAACATTCTGTTAGTATCTTGTGTCGTTTCTCCAAATCGATGAACTCTTCCACGAGTTCTTTTCACGATACACCTTTGACTTTCGATTGTTGTATAAATGTTATCAACTTTCAAATGTTGTAAATATCAAATATTTTAACCTAGAATGGAATAAATTGTTCTTGTGTATATATATGGCTGTTAATAAAATAATTGTCTGAAACTCCACATTTGTATTTGAACGACAATGATCACTTGATAAAGAAGCATGATGCTTAGATACGAATAATAGGTTAAAAGATATGCCATGTAAATTAAAGTTTGATATATTTGAATAAAAGTTTGATAAATATCATTTTATGAAAAAATGTTATTGAAAGTTTTTATTAGAAGAAATGATATTTAATTCATATTCTTCTCTGAGAATGGGAATTTTATCGATTTAAATCGAAATAATGGATAGCTAGCAATCCTATCTATTAACAATGAGATTATATGACCTTTTAACTGTTAAAAGATGTGTGAAATCAGTAATATTAAAAAGCCGTTATGGTGCCTACAATTTGATATTTGACATAAATATTCTCTATTGTGACATTAAATGTAAATAAAATTCAAAGCGAATAAAATAAGCAAATAAAAATAATTAAATATAATCAATAATATACATTAGTGGTTGCAGATACCTTTGAAATACTGAGCATAAGTCTTATTTCATAAACCGAAGAATTCTGCGAAAGGAACATCCATTTTGAAATCAGCTGGATCAAGACCATTAGGGATTTCCTTGCCAACTGAAAAAACTATTCTTTTTCATTATTTAAGTAATGAAATGAAATCAAAAGTTAGAAAAATTATCTTATAACAGGAAAAAAGAAGGTTGAAATAAGAAAATAAAAAAAGGAATGTGAACATTTTTTTAATGTTGCACTGAGCACGCACTAGAGAAACATTAAAGAAGCTGAAGAATTACGGAATTCATATTTAATTCTGCTAAATATGAGAAAATAGAAAGACTTATTAGTAGTGGAGAAGGAAAATTTCAATTTATATAAAGAAATCAAAAATAAAATTTGATATGAAGTAATGATAAAATTATTTTCATATTCTGAAACGAAACTAAATATTAAGTACTACAACATCATTTTCACTATGAACAAATAGGTTCTTCTAATCAATTTAATAACTATTGTGAAGCAGAATAATAGAAATAAGTAACAATTGCTCAAATACGAATTGAGACCACGAATAAACTCGTGAATATATAACTATTATAGATTAGTTGTGAAAATAATGTTAATTTTGTATGCAAAAATACTGATACTTCTATTAAAGAGTTAACTGGCTAATTTTGTAAATAAACAAATGATATGCAAAATAATGTCATTAATTTTCCTTCATCATGAACTCTATATCATTTGAAAATACGTTTTTCATTTACACTTTTAAATTTTTTAATAACATAAGTATTAGATTTTTACCTTAATGATGAATAACTGCGATTATCTTAATTCTGAAATAAAATCAAAATTCCCTTTTCAAAATTTATTTTGTTGTGTTTTTATCATTAGTTTTATTTAAATAATAGCATAAAATAAAAGTTTTAAATAATTTTCTGGAAAAAGAAACTACTAACTTTGTTTAGAATTCATAAAACTGTTTACATGAATAAACTTTCCTCATCTACGAATTAACACAGTAAATATTTCAAATCTGCATTCGACTCAAGAACTCTATGTATCTATATTTTTCTCATTAAATAAATTTTCAATTCTTTTTAAATTTTATGTCATTAATGAGAGTTTATCAACTTTCTCTCTATATAGAATGTCGTCAAAAATGTATAATCTGCCATAATTCTCATTTAAAATTTGCCCGCAAGATTCATTTTAGGTAACTAAAGGAAATTCATTTTTGAGTGCAAGCAAATAAATAATTTATCTACTTTGCGTGGGCAGAGTACTTCCTTGGAATTTATTTATTTTGTTAGGAATTCTTCCTATAAATATTAAGCACTATTAATTTATTGATAGAGAAAGTTTGTATAAACTCTACGTAGCTAGAAATATTTAATTAAACAATCATGTTGCATTCAGTATACTCGCAATACCTTAATTAACATCTTTCAAAAGTAGAGAGTAGGTGTATAACATGGAGGTCGGAGGCCATTACATGTTGTTATTACTCAGCATGCAGGTGACACCATTACATCATCTTGTTGATGGTCGAGCCTTGCTAAAAGGCTGACATCCCATCAACGCAATAGATCGATTTTGGTGAGTAATTACTTGTAACGAAGGTCATGTGTTCTTTCTGAAACGTCTCTATAATTCTGTACAGGAAATTCTCGTGATGTCAGGGGCTGGATTTTGTCAAAAGGACTGATATCGTTAAAGGTTTTCTTTATCGCTAGTATTTCGACAAATAAGCTATATATCATCTAGTAAGTTATTGCTAATCCTAATAGCTTCTGGCAGAGATGTATATAGAGATATGTTGGAAAGAAATATACTTATACAAATCTAGAATAAAGGGCCAAATAACAAAGGAAGAAGAAAAACAATATTTTCCTCTTCTTTTTAGTTCATGTCTTCTTTCCTTTATATCCATGCCATATTTTTTTTAAAATTTAGCCTCACAGCTTTATGAACCCTCATTCTCTGTAGCATGTAGCTATATATTAATCAAAGCAAAAAAAAGTTTACTGTTTACTGCCGATCACTAACTACTACAATTCATTTCGGAATAATCAAGATAAATTTTCTATTAATGTGAAGCTAATGAAGTGAACTAGAAAACTATTGAGAACTATTTATTATAGAAAATACCAATTTCGCAATGAATAAGTTTTATGATGATGAAATACATTTATTTAAATATGATGGCGTAATGAAAGCAATTATGATTTCTAAAAATCGTCATATTTCTCAAGGCACACTATTTATGATAAAATGAAAATAATAACTTCCATATCTATCTAAATTTTTAATAGAAGTTATAAAAGGAAATCTCGTATTCCATTTCCATCTGTCTTATATGTCTATAAAATAGTTTGCAAAAACTCATAGCATCTAAATTGAATATTTTAGAATATCGTTATGTAATTTAGTTGTAATAAAAGAAGAAATGCCATGGAAAATTTCATGACTTACGTTTACCCCATCCATTTATAATCTTTGAAGACTGTTTATTTTTATTTCATTTCAAGGAAAAGAGCAATAATTTAAATCATATGATAAATAATAAAAGAATAATGAAAATAATACAAGTTTAAAAAAATGAAATCTACTATCGCAAATTTCTAGCTATCATATCATCATGGTTTCCTGACTAATGAACAAACGGTAGCCTGAGAAATTTGATACTGTTTTTTGTTATTAATTTTATGTTACAAATGCCTCTATATTTTGCCTGAAATGTGTGACTTTTTTAATTATCCTTCCAGCGGGTGCGGCCGTCATACCAACACCAAAAGTCGAGCGTATTTCCCGCATACGCTATAGTAAATTGTAAGTTTGCAAAAACGTAACTATTAAAATTATAATGTAAATAGCTTTGGATTAATAACTACAATCAATTTAAATATTTTTTACTTAAAAAGAAGCAAAAACAATATAAACATAGATTGCAATAATATTATAAAATGACCACAGGTTAACTAAATTGATTTAAAAATATAAATGAAATTGTCGATAGTTTGGTGGAACAATTTGCATATATAATATAGAAGTGGAAAAATACCGAACTTATGTATAAAAAGGAAAACGAAATTAAAAGTTAGATATGAAAAGGAAGAAAATAGTTTCATTGTTATTTCATTGCAACGTTGCAATTTGAGCAAATGTGTTTAGTGTGCTCCAAACATATAAATTTCTGTCAAATCTCACAACCGAACCTCGTGATTCTAGTTCTTTTTTCTTTTTGGCAAGGTTTTTTCCCTGATGTCGCATCTTCCACTTCTTCAATGCCTAGTTCGGCTTTTCTCTTTAGCACCTTTAATTTAGCTCACTTTTTAGAGATGTGGCTTTTCAGACGATACTTTTTAATGTGCTTTTTTTCAACATTTTCCTTCGTAAATGCGTTTGTCAGCTGTCACCAGTCAAAAACAATATGGATTTATTTGTAAAATCATATAAAACCAGATGTGACAAAAACTGGCATGAACGATCGCTTGCATCTCTAAAATACAAATATCTGATCGGCAGAGACCTATTAACACCACTAACTTACAACAACAATTGAAAGTAGGTCAAAGGGAGAAGGACAAATAGCCAAAGACAGGCGTTCGCTGTGCCACCAGATCTGAAGGTATAAAACGAAATTCATCTCTAGTGTATCTCTCACATACGCACTCCCACTGGAAGGTTATTAAGAATTGAAGTTTGATCAAATTCCATACCCGCTTTCTTACAATATCTATGAAGTTTAACTTCCTAATTCTTTTGAAGTCTCTAATTAATTTCAGATCGAACCAGCGGGGTTTATTTCTCTCTGTGGTCTCATTTAGGGGCACCACCGATTCGGACATCGTTCGCTTCTCTTCCCCTAGAGAGGTCACGTTTGTGCCTATGGGAAAACTGTCACTTGATATTTTTCAGAGAAGGGTAAGATGCAGGATTTCAGTTTGCCGGAGGGGGCTGGGTTGTCTTCGGAGAAAGACTGCCTATATCTGAAACCAGAAAACATTTCACATTTCTGATTGCCTATCGTTATAGATGATTTCTTATATTTAACGCTCATACTCTGCCTAAATTTTAGCAATTTTTTTCTAATTTAATTTTTTTCTAAGTTATTATTATTGTATTCTGCATTTGTAAATTGTGAAAAAATATATCAAAGATTCTCTTTGTGCAGTTCCAAAAAATGTGCATAACACACGAACGATGTGCAAAACCTGAAATACACAATTATGTTTTAGACAAAAAGACACTCCTGCATGTTTCGAAAGATTTCATACCAAATAATGAGTTATTCTTAATTTTCTTACTTTCTGTTGGATATTTATCAATTTAAATTTATTATGAACTTGTATTTTTAGCACTTTAGTTAGTTAGTTCTTAAAATAGTTATATAATTCATTTCAAATTGTGACTCAGAATTTTAATACTTTTTCATATATTCTGTAAATTTTGTGCATTTTATTTCAAAACTCTTTACAATATAATTTTTAAAAAAAGCTCTTAAAATTTAGATTTTTTTAAAAACAAACTAAATATCTCAATTATGCTTGTCTTTTTTTATAAAATGATGACAGAAAATAAAACCTTTAAAAAATCTGAATCATTATCTGAATTTTGTGGAACTGCAAAAGCCAAAATTGTTTCCTATTTCATCAATTTCTGGCCGAGCTCCTAAATGATCTCGTGATGCATATTTTTTACATAATTGAAAAAAATTCCTTAAGAGTTTCAGCAGAAACTCTTAAGGAAACAATTCCTTGTGATTAGCTGATTAGTAATAACAAAAAACCTGATCAGTAATAACAGTTTTTATTAATAATACCCCATTCCTCATATTGATTATAGCATACACAGACACATGCACACACATGTGTACACATACGAACAAGCCGACACATTTACAAAGATGTTTATTATAACAGTCTCATTAAATTTCTTTTGATTAGTGTTTAGATATTGTCTTACCAGCAAAAAAATAGTCTCCATTCACTTTTTTAAAAGTGTGGCTCGAAGCTGAATGGTCAGCACTACCAATGGTAATCAGTGAATGGCCAAACGGGATGGTATGGGAGTGACCAGCTGCGTGCATCTCAGGAAAAACTCGACTAATGGAAGGGTCATGGGACAGAGAAACTGGAGCTTGATTAAACAAATATTGAACTTATTTCGAAAAAGAGAATTTTATTTATTACTAAAGAATACTTTGAGATTTCATGTTTCATTCTTGACAATAAAAAAACAATAAGTAATTTTACCCTATCATTGCCTACATGAGAGAATGCATAGAATTAAAAGGAAGGATATTCGAATATTGTCACAAAGAACGGTACCTCCATCAAATGCCTTAGGACAGTATCTCCATAAATGAGGAATTAATACAGCTGAATGCACAGTATAGAAATATTACATTTATGAAACCTGAATTACAATAGTGCTCATTTTTCAAACATGTTTGACAATTCACGAACTTTCAATATTTTCAAACCTTTTTTTTAATTTCTAATTTTTTAAATATATTAATTTCTGTAGAATTCACATAACAGGGTCCTACTGAAGAAAAAAAAACACTATTTTATAATTTCTTTTATGACATTTGGTACAATGCATGAGATATACTTCCTGATATGTCATCTACACTTAAGCCAAAATGTTAAGAAAAGAAACAGAATATCCTAAATAGTGATCAATTAATTCTAAGGAAGCTTATACACGCATGTTTAAGAAGATTAGACAACTAACAGTAAATTAATTTAATAAAAAAGGAGTGAAATGATGAGATTCCGATATTTTCGGATTCGGCAGGATAATTCTATTTGTGCCCACCTGCTGACTTTAACAAATATATATTAAACATGACAAATAACAAATATAAACGTTTTATTTGGATACCAATCGCTTTCGCAAACATTTTCTTATTAGAGAAAATCATACAAATATTTTGTGTATAAATTCACATCGTCATCTATAAAAATAAAGTCGTAAGTAGAGCTCAGTAGAAAAGCCTCATATATATATTCAAAAAAAGAAAAGCTGATGACAAGGAGGTCTCTCTAAATGAAGATTCATCTAGAATCATTCTGTGCACTGAGTCTCGATTTCATGAAGAAAAAATAGTCTCAGTCACTTAGTGTCCCCTGGATCTGCAAAATAGGGCTTATTCCTGTCGTGAGGTGAATGGACTCGAAATGGAAGACATTAGAGTTCTTCTCTGCTAAATATTGTTAAGTTAACCAAGAAAATATAGCTCTCAGCAGCAAAGACCAGAAAAATTTCTGTGATTGCTTTGAATGGCATCATGTATTCATGAATCCAGGACCTACAGATTTCCTGAGAAATTTTGAGTGAATTTTCTACTGAGAATGCCTGTAATTTGTTCTATAAAATGAAAATTATCATTTGATTCATTCTTACAAAACATTAAATTTCATAGTGAATCTGACCAAAAACAAACCAACAAATATTTTTCATCTCAATCTGCATATAGGAGGCTCTGATTATTCATTTTTGATGTATTCGATGACTCTATCTATCTAGAAGCACAAAGCACCAATAAAAAAACCGAAATAAGACGTTCTTAAAAGTATCACTAAAAAGTACTCTTATTTTGCCCCCTGAAATGTTTAAAGGATGACTATTGTGGCATAACTTCAGTTGCATTAACTATTTTTTAAGTCATTTATGGCAATACTTTTCAAATGATTTGTTGCAGTTGATTCACTTAATTGGAAAAATAAATGCATTTGGAACCTTAGAATAAAAACTTTCTAAGTCGTCGAATTATGAAGATTACCTCTTGATATAAATTAACTTTTCGAGCAAACTTGATATAAATCAACAGCAACAGCAAAAATAGATGATAAACAATGCCTTATAAAACATTATATAGGAAAGAAACAAATTGCTCAGAATGAAATAAAAATATTAACCTAGATGTGAATTCAAAAATTTACAAAAGAAAGTCTTTGTCTGGGGTATTATTTCTTGGAAAAATTACATTACATTTATATACTACGCGTTTTTCATTTTTATTAGTTGAACCGATTCCAGAAGAAGCAACCATTTTCATATTTTACCAGAAAACGAATTTGTTATTTGTTTATTATTTAATATTTAAAGAAATACACGAGTTTGTCACAACTCTGAAAACTTCATAAAACTGATCAGGAAGAAATTTTCTTGAAAAATGAGAACAGATATTTAAAACTAGAAAAAAAAATTCTTTTTCTGAAAAGTCAGTAGCTATGCAAAATGTGTATATTACACAAAAATATGTTTAAATTAGGCCTAATTTTTCTTTTCGGAGATTTGGAAAAAGTACAAATGTTCTCATTTGAAATTCACATTTTTGTCATGGCATACTTTTTTTAACTACTTGTTCCTTCAAAGATAAGGTATACTCGGTCTTTAAAATTTATGTTGAAAAGTATTGTAAATTTCTCATTAATTCATTTGACGTACCGTATCTTAATTTTCTCCCAGCAATATAAATAATAAGGCCATATGAAAAAGAGAAATCATCAGTATTTTAGTGCCTTGGGTTAAATCCTGCCCTAAGAAATAAAATTTTTAAATATCCTTATAGTTCTGGAGAAAAACAATTTATTTTGGCAGTTAAAGGGGGAAATTGAAATTTTCATATTGAATTAATCTTTTCTCTTAATTTTTCAGGAAACTGCAGACTGTTTTTCAAACTAAATAAAGACTTAAAGCAAGATTTCAAAATAAAAATTCATTTCTACTCTCTAAAATTGCTCATATGCTTATATGAATTGCTTATATAAAATTTCTATGCTTATATGATTGCATTAAAATTAACGGCATCATTTTCGAAACTTTTTTATCGTTGTTGTAATATGACCCTACTTACTGAAAACATTTTTGTCTTTTTCCTGATATATTTTCCCCAAAATTATTTCAGCAAATATAAAACGCAAATGTAATGCAATATTTTTTAATGTAAGCGTTACACATACCTAAAAATATTCAAAGAAATTTAGCAAATTGAAGTTTTCAAAACTCATGCCAGGATTAATAGAATATTTTATACAACATCTGACTGACTACATGTGATTACTTTAATTATGTTCAAACGCTTCCGTTATGCATTTCATTTTGCCTACAACTTATAGAAATGAAATGAAAAGTGCCGAGAATGATAAAATGGCAGAGTCAGATAAAAAAAGAACTGATAAAAGTTTTTAATGTATTCAAGAAAATTAATATTCCAAAACATTAAAGATTGTATCGCACAGAATTATAGTAAAAATGAAATTGGAAAAAACATTCATAAATGTATGTTTCTGGTTAAATAACAAATTCCCTAAACTTCCTAATTTTTACTAAAAATGAGAATTAAGGAAATTTGTGAAACAAATCTAATTCTAATCATATGTTGGAAAACTGAAAAGTACAAAACGAAATCAAAAAAAGTCTTTAAAATTTCTTTGTGAAATTTAATTAAAAACGTTAAGAAGGAAATATTTCTTAATGGAATATTAAAAAGAGCTAAGACAAAATGAAGAATCTGTATATTCAATATCTTTAACGAAATACAGTAACAATTATAAAACAAAAGGGAATAAAATAATTTATCGACTTCACATGCAATTCTCTTCTAATAATCTGGTCATGTTATCTGGTAGTTAAGGAAATGTACTATAGGCAAAGAACAATCCTAACAAACTTTATGCACTTCTTATTTATAGCACATTTATAATCTTGATAGGGAATCCGATAATTACTGTAAATCTATCACACCCTTTCTTCTTCATTTTTTTCTTCGTCCTTTGTTGCGAGGATAAAGACTGAAAAAAAGGTGGACGATCCGGAAATTACCTTTTACGACATCATTTAATGATACCTATGGGATTCTAAGATAGGGGTTATTGACTTTAAGAAGTTTGATGAGTGTGTTACATTTTTTCATTCATTTTTCATTAAAAAAATGTATGGTGAAATTAGATTCTTTTCACGCTTACTTAAACACACTTTCCTGTAATCTATTCATGTTTTGAGCCGAATGTGGCATTATTCGAACGAAAAAGGTAAAATTCAAAATTTGTATAGAAATTAGGTATGTAATGCAATTATGTTTTTAAAAAAAAATTAAACTCATTTTCTATAAATTGCTTGAATAATGAAATGCTCAGACGATTTTTTAGATTTAGACGATTTTTCAGACGATATTTAGATACTTTTCACTAGACCAGACTCACTGTTCCTTGTTCATCCGTTTAATTAAAATATGCGTCTGTTTATAAACTTTTCATACATCTGTTAATTGTAAGCCGGAATTCTGGCATAGGGATAATGAGTCTTCCCCATGATCTGGGTTCCAATCCCGGTTAGGTTATGGTTTTTCCTTTGCTGTTCCATCTGTAAGATGTGTGAATTTGCCTTCCTGTGAAAAGGGGTTGTGCAAACGGATGAAGGATGCGAGAGTGCTTAAGTCCTACTCTTGGCCCTACTCAAATAATAGACGGGCCCTATCGGCTAAAATCGCTGTCTTTGTAACAGCGAACTTATCCAATAACAAGCTCTATAAGACACAACAATGACATAATTCTTTTAGACATGAGAATTAAATGATAATCTTCAAAAAAGGATTCTGTAATAGTTTGAGGAAAAATCTTAGACATAATCTGCTTTATTTGTTTTAAAATGACTGCTGTATACACCTCTTCTGGGTTTATAATTTACAAAGTATTAATAATAATTGATAGATAAAAGTTATAATATGTATAAAAGTTGATGAAATAAAAAAACATCACTATAATTAAACTGATAGTCCTTACAGTTTGAATGATAAAATTATAATGTAGAACGTTTCATTGATAAAATACGAGTCAGGAAAAAAAAGACGAATAGCATTCATTTCTTTATTTAAAAACAATCCTTTACTTTCTCCTTATTACAAAATATTAAATTATTATTTAAAATGCTTCTAAGAACATACTAGACTTTCAAATTTCTCAAAAATAGGATTCCCACTACATCACTTTTTCTCCCAAATGTATGCTTATATGAAACACTAATATTAGAAAGGTATGCGGTTAATTAAAATGATTATAAAAAATGAAATGTCGTAAATGGATTGTAAAGATTATGCAAATTAAAGGGGAAATTTTCTTTAAACATTAGTTTTCAATTTCTCTATATGACTTCGAAAAAAATATTTCATATCCTTTAATTTGAAGAAAAATCATATGAAATTTGTAATAAGGATTTCCGTTATGGATTAAAAAAAATGTGGTTATCTATTTTCTACTGAATCTTCATTGAAATATTTTCAAAAATATGAATGAAAACTGGCTATTAAAAGAATTATGACAAATAACTTTTTCATGCAATTAAAATAATATGAATGAAAAGATATTCAAACACGTTAAGAGGAAAGCATGAACAGTTTAAAATATTTTTATTTGTTTTCTTAATTTGATTAAAAATTATACTTAATTTAAAATATTCTTAAAGATATTTGGTATAAAGATTTCTGCATGTGTCAATTTGCTTTTTATTAAAATGCTCCTAATGAAATTTTTAAAATTATATTTGCGTTAAATATTGTGGCGTCCAGAAATGTAAAAAAAACCATTAATTATTTTAAGGTAATTTTTCCCTCACAAACATGTGCAATTAATTATAAATTAAAGACTAAAAAATAAAAATAGTAATTAAAATAAAGTTTCTCCAATTTTGTAGCACACTAATTAAAGAATGCTTATAAAAAGCGTTTTCATTAAATTTATTTTTATCTCTCTTTTGGTGTTTTTAAAGACTTTACTTAATTTCACATGCTTAACGTTTTTTTTCCTCGATACGTAAACTTCTTGTGTGCCATTAAGTATACCAGAAGGCTTACCGATGTAAGTCAGTTCACAAATGATAGTAGAATAAATTTCGAATATAAGGACATAGACACATATGCAGAGAAAAAAAGGAGTAAAAAAGTAAATACACAAATAGAAACAAAATTGCTCACTTATTAACAGAGACGTACAGTAAATAAAATAAAATGATTGAAGAAGCATGATCATATAATAAAAAATATTTAACAGAGAGATAAAAAAAATATAAATGCAAATATAAGCAAATAAACACAATTGCAATCGATTTTCACTCATTTCCCCATATACTAGAAATACAAAATTTTGTATTGGTTTGGGTTTCCGATAACTATAGAATATTTCAATAACTTTTGGGAAATTAATATCTTAATTTATACACAGTTTGATTTCATCGGAATAACGCAGATGAAATCAATATGGGAAATTTAATATTTAAATTTCCTAATATTTATACTAATATCTATGAAATATTAGACTATAAAGTAAAAGATAATTAAAATAAATACCTTAAATATTATAAAAAGATAGGAATAATTTTTACCATAGGAAAACTAGTCTCGAATATTTATAGAACGATTTATTATATTATGAATATTATTAAAATTCTTCTATTCTAAGTGTATTTCTTAGGGAATAATCATTAGCCCCAATTTGGCTGATTTCACATGTTGGTTTGCATTATGTGGCTCAGTGCTACTGATGATAAAACTGAAGCCTTTTACAAGCTTTTAAAAATATATAATGGATATGATAAAAAATAAAGATTAAAAACTAGAAAATAATCAATATAAGAAAATAAAAGGATGTGTTTTGCCATTTTTTTAAAGAGGGAAATTATTTATTTATCCATCTTAGTAAAGGATGAAAGAGCTCGATCAAGGAATTTAGAAAAGGGCAAGCAAGGCGCACATAATATTATAAGAAAATTACGAAGCATTCATTACTTAAAAGTTAGTTACATTTTAAATACTAAATATATAAATTTATTTTACTTAGAGCTTTTATATAACCTTCCTACGCTTTTGTAAACTTAGTTTAGTTTTTTGACATTTTTATATATATTTTTAATTTTTTAATAGGCTGATAAAATAGCTGTTAAATTTTGCTCATTTTTATTATTGAAAGAAATATTTCTTACCTTTTAAATATATTATGTCGTGTTGAAATTAGATTCCTATTAATTGCTTTTTCATAAATTCTTCAATCTGTATGGCTTATTTTTAACAAATAATCAAAACAAATTTAAAAACAGCTTCTTATATGTTTCTTTTCCTTCGTATGAAAATGCTTTTAACTTTATATATTTTTAAACATATTTTATTCAAAAAAATTTAAAGCATTCGTATCAAAACATATTTTTTAACATATTTTATTCAAAAGATACGATTCAAAGCATTCGTATAAAAATTCTTTAAATCAAACTTTTATATTTGTAAAATATTTTATTCAAATTTATGGTAGCAGCCAGGTAGTTTGTAATAAATTGTTGCTATCATTTAACCACTACATGAGGACTAAGTTAATAGATACAGTTTAAAATTAATATTTTAAACTGTATTTACTTTCATCAGGTGTGTATCAAACTTCGAGTATAAAGATTTATCCTCTAATCGCAATATTTTTTTGTTTGAAACAGAAATCTATTTTTGCTTCCTTTGGCAAAACAAATGCAAAAACTTTCGCAACGAAAGTAATTTCTTTTTATACGCAACGCTATGATTGAGTCGTGGCTCGCAGAAAGCAGTGGAGTTATAGAACCAAAGTGTCGAATTAGATATTTTAAAGAGCGAAGCGTTAAAATTACCATCCAGGTATAAAAATTGAATCAACAAGAAACAGTCAATCTAATATAGTGCACGTGAATCTATTACAATTTGAAAAGAAACCAAAACTGTATTCCTAAAAAAATGTTTTATTTATAAATCAAACCTTCAGTATATGGACATATGACGAAATAGTTAAAGTTTTTAAAATTTTAGCATTATTTTTAAGCAGCAGAAAATGAAAATAGTTTTATGTAAAAGGAATAATAGTTTTGTAAAGAAATAAAAAAATCCCTGAATAATAACAGCTTTAATTTCATTTCTTTACTAAATGATCATCAAATACATTATTTGATAACTTTTGAAAACAGAATCTAGCATAACTAGCATCCAATGGCAGTGTTTTCAAATCGATATCCCTTGAAAACAAGAAAAACGAAAAGAAGTGAAGTGCAGATAACTTGCATTTTTCTACACGAGATAGGTTTTATTCGCTCTTAGTAAAGAAGTTCCAAATATTTTATAGTTTTAACTTTTATTCCCGCAATTTGATAGGCTATTACGAACCAAGTTTTGGAAAATACGAACGCTTTCGCTAAAAAAATAAAAGCCTCGGATAAATGGAACTTATAGTGCATTCCAATTGATGGGGAATGGGGAGTTGCTTTTTACATTTGGAGACACTAGAAAGAAGAGCTCTGAGGAGACGAAAGGAATCATCCAACGATTTGTTCTTTCTCAATCGGATGGATATTTTATGTATTATTTGCTTTAGACTTCTCCCTGGAATTTGTAAATACATCATGAGTCCATTTCGATCTGGAATATATTTGTTCCGATCTTGTAAAAACTGAGAGAGTTCAATCCGAAATTTAGGAGAAAAAAATGCGTGTATTTCTTTCAACATTAAAAGTAATATTTCAAACCTTTTATGGCAATGTTTCAGATTTGAGCATCCTCAGCAAATATATCTCTTTTCTTAATAATTTATTTGAAAATAAAATTTGTCCAGTTACCTTAAAGACTGCTTGTTGCAGAAGTTGGTGAAATTACTTTTATAATCTAGGACATGTCCTGAGAAAATGACTTCGATAGAACTCAAAATAGCTAATTTTGCTACAATGAGCATCTGCTGGAATTATGAAATGTTAGAAAAATCATCTTTATTTTAATAATTGTAAAGCTGCAGCATTTTTGGGATCATAATACAAAATCCTCAATTATTTCTACTATAGAAATTTTTTGTAAAAATGTAGTACTATTTGAACTGTTATATTTTGTTATATACAATGAAAAGCTGCTGAGACATCCTAATACAAATAAACAATATTTAGAGTTGAACAATAAAAATGAAAAAAAATATGGAATGGCAACAATTGAGGAAGAATAATTCTAATGTATTTTCTATGAATAAGGTTAGTGACAATAATTGAGAATAACGGCTGCAGTTTACACTTTGAAGCGTTAGTGAGCTGGGGAACAAATGTTCTCTTTAAAGCATTCATGTTCAAGACGATAGGTATTTCCTTACTTTTTTCAATGTATTTTTATAACGTTTGTTTACTTCTGTCACAACCACACTCAAAAAAGGGAAAAAAAACTTTAAAAAAAATGACATTATTTCTTCTCTGCTTCAATTATTTCTAAATAAGTTGGTGAGCTCTGCCTTTCTTGAACCCGCAATAAGTGACAGTATTGTACTGTTCCGCCTGTAATGTCTATTATTTTAAGCAAAATTAAAAAAAAAAGATATTTTTATGGAATCTATCATGTTATCTATATACATAATACTTTACGTGTGTGAAAGTTTATTTTTAATATTTTTTCATTATATATGAAATACAAAGTAGAAACTGTGTCCATTCAATTATTTATTAATACTTAAAAATTCGATCGATTCGAGTTTTCAAGATAGATTTTATAAAAACCTATTTTTTAAGTGCTCGATTTGGACCTCGACCAAAAAGTAAGCTTTTGATCTTTTCATTAGCATATAGATGATTCGAATAATCCACATATACATTTTTCAAAGTTAAACAAATTCTTTCCAACAGGCTGTTATGCACATGTGCATATTTAAAATATTGCAATTACTGCTCACTAATAGAATGTGTCATTTTAATTTTCCTCTTCGCAATCTTCGTGGTCTTAGGAAATATAAAAAATATGCTTTTTTTGGCGCTTTGTAAATCACTTTTTACAATTAGCAATTATTATTCGTTATAAGTAATGCATATTTTATTACTGTTTTGTGCTGTTTTTTAAAGTGAAAAAAAAAACATTGCTGACACGACGAAAGCTAACATTTAGATTTTGTACTAGCTTTATCCAGTGAAATATAATTATATAATTTTCTTTCTTAGATGCTACTACTTTATATTAAAATATCTAACGGATAAAATAGAACTATTTTCTTCCAACTCAGATATATAAATCAAATGAAAGCAAACAATAGTGGGAAAAAAAGTGTTTTTAAATTCAAATCAGAACACTTGAAATGACACACTTCAAGAGAAAACGTAAATAGACCGTCAAGACCAAATGCAAATATTACAAAGAAAATCGAAGTGGGAGAGAAATGCCACAGGGTGAAATCTACATGAAGATTAGAGAAGATTTTTTTCTCGATCGCTTTTTCTTTGCACTTTATCCAGACATTATTTATATTTTTGCACTCACGCAAAACACTATTTCCTTTTTATAGTCCCAAATAGGGAAAAGTATGGGAAGAATGAAACAGGACAAAATTCCATTTCCTGACAAAAAAAGCAAATATATTCAATTTCCGTTCCTTTGTATAGATACTTATGCTCTTGATATCACTTCCTGAATGCAAGATACCTTTGTCATGACAAAGGATATGCATAAATTTACAAAATTTATAAGACTTACAAAGAGCGCATGAGATTTACAAATTTTGTTTATTCTCCCTTAGAAAAAAATGCAATTGAATGCTTTAAGTAATGCAATTGAATCAAAACCAAATTTGAAAACTTGTTGTAATCAATTTGTTTAAAAGGAATTAAAAGAACTCGAAGTAGATTTCAATTTAGAAAAACTTTCATCAAGACATTCAAGTGGATTGCATTACATTCGTTTAATCCTCTCAGATTTTACCTTAGATGATAGCTTTCAGTCTTAAATTTTAATAAATTAGGATTTAAGTTTTAGCAATCATTAAAATTTATAAAAAAAGTATCCTTTTATTAAAAGGACAGATTTCTGTTGACTTTTGCTGGATACTGCGAAGTTAAAAGGAATTTTCAACAATAGTACGGCAGTTTAGTATTCTATTTCTTTTTAATCATAATTAAAAATCCTCAATGATTCTTAGATGTCATCTTTTCCTGAACATTCTTCTGTATATTACATACGGCTTATTTCAATTAGGCTTTCTTTTCATCTTTCATGAATACCAATACAAATATATCTTTAGTAAAAATATCCATTGAATAGAAATAATAAAATAATAATAAAGAATAATAATAATAAAGAAATAATAAAATATCCATTGAAGGAAAAAAGAAAGGAATTAGATGGCAATTTTGACCTCCTAGACGGCACGTGTGTAGTTTTTAGCTAGAGCAGCTATGTCCAAAGAGTCAGTTTATCTGGTGATTGAATCTTCATAGTGATTCATTAGTAGCACATTGTTTTTTATTTTCAAATGCCATCGATTTTTCTCAAAATCCAGGTCCACGTCAGAATCAAATCACTGCTAAAATTTGTAATGAATGCCTAGATTATTTTAGTGTTCCTATTCCAGAAAGAAATGTTTGCATCAAAAGATGGAAAAAAAGGAGACAGACAGAGAGAGAGAGAGTGAGAGAAGACGGTGGTGACATAAGAGACGGCGCGTATGCTGCTTTCAACTTGAACGAAAGAGTAAATGAAAGAATTGATTTTTCTTGTGATTTAACCTTTATAGTGATCCATTAGTTGTACATTGATTTTTTTTTATTTCCGAATGTTATAATTCTTTTCTCAAAATCCTGATCTCGATTAGAATTAAATCACCTTTAAAATTTCTGAAGAGTAAATTGATAATTTTAATGTTACCTACTTCAGGAAGAGATATTTTCATCAAAAGTTGAAAAAGAGAGAGAAAGAGGGTAAGATAATGGTGGTAACATGCAAAATGACGTGTATGCAGTTTTTAACAGCTATGTCGAAATAGTTTTTTTGTGTGTGTGAGAGTGAATCTTGATTGAGTTTGATTGATTTTTTATTTCAGCATATTGTTATTTTCTTTCTGGAACTCTGGACAAAGTTCGAATTAAATCACTGTGGAAAAAACCCAGATACATTGTTGTAAAAATTAATGTTTGTTCATATATAATACAAAAAAGAAAAATTTCTATTTAAACTTAATATCTAATTTTAAATATAAAATACGTAATACAATTCAATGTATTGTGAAATAGCATTTTAATTCAGAATTTTTAATACGTTCTAATAAAATAATTTTAAAATCCTACTTTATTCGACAAATATTAGGATTTCATAGAATTGGTCAGTTTTGACTCTGCGCTACTCACCCTGTATAATAAATAATACAATAGAATTGCATAGTTGATAAAATTTATATACACTGATGGAAAAAAAATCCCAACACTAGGAAGGATCTGTGCTAGATAAACGAAATTTGGAAGGCGTGTTTATACATCTAAAAGATGACGTCGATTCAAATTTCGAGCTACGCACGTAAATGGGGCGCTAGTAGCGACACTATGAACATGCAAATGAGGTTTGCTTTAAATAAGCGCTGTAAGGTTCGTGATCGTTATTTGCCCTTGAGATTTGATGTAGTGGGTTAATGTTAGTCAAGGATGCCTCTGAGAAGACGAAGAAGACATTATCACCAGCTCACTGAGTTTGAACGAGGTCGTGTTGTAGGGCTACGAGAAGGTGGGTTTTCTTTCCGCGATATTGCTGAAATTCTTGGCAGGAATGTATCCACTGTGCATGAGTATTGGCGGCAGTGGTCAAGGGAAGGTGCTGCCTCAAGAAGACCAGGTTCCGGGCGGCCACGTGGTACTACTGAGAGGGAAGACCGTCGTATTCGGTGTATGGCTGTGGCTAATCGTACTGCGTCTGCAGCTGAAATTCGAGCTGCAGTGTGCATCACAGTGACACAACGAACTGTTACTTCAAGGACAGCTCCAAGCTAGACGCCCTGTACAGTGCATTCCACTGACTCCAAACCACTGCCGTTTGCGACGTGAGTGGTGTCACGCTAGAGCTCATTG
This sequence comes from Argiope trifasciata, assembly GCA_026543055.1. Lineage (NCBI taxonomy): Eukaryota > Metazoa > Arthropoda > Arachnida > Araneae > Araneidae > Argiope > Argiope trifasciata. The sequence continues at coordinate 197,440 of JAPMOQ010032307.1, read as the reverse complement.
GAGGACGGAGTGGAGATCTGTTGTGTTTTCTGATGAAAGCCGGTTCTGCCTTGGTCGCAGTGATAGCCGTTTGTTGGTTATAAGGAGGCCAGGTGAACGCCTGCTAGTGACCTGTCTGCGGCCTAGACATACAGGGCCTACTCCGGAAGTTATGGCTTGGGGAGCAATTTCGTATGACAGCAGGAGCACTCTCGTGGTTATCCCATGCTCCCTGACTGCAAATTTGTATGTCAATCTAGTGATACAACATGTTGTGCCGCCATTCATGAACAACATTCAAGGGGGTGTTTTCCAATAGGATAACGCTTGCCTTCATACCACTGTTGTAACCCAACATGCTCTACAGAGTGTCGACATGTTGCATTGGCCTGCTAGATCACCAGATCTTTCTCCAATCGAGCACGTATGGGACATCATTGGACGACAACTCCAGCGTCATCCACAGCCAGCATTAACCGTCCTTGCATTGACCGCCCAAGTGCAACAGGCATGGAACTCCATCCCACAAACTGATATCCGACGCCTGTACGACACAATGCATGCACGTTTGCATGCTTGCATTCAAAATTCTGGCGGTTACATCGGTTACTAATGTACCAACATTTCACATTTGAAATGGCTCTTCTCGCTAATGGCTCTACCTGTGATCTTGAAACTTTAATCAATTAAATATGTTACGTAGACAAATGTATTCCTAAAATTTCATTACTGTACAATAATTTTTTCTTGGTGTTGGGAGTTTTTTTCCATCAGTGTATGAAAAACATTAATACGACAACATGTTAAATATCCTTTTTAAAAGAAGAAAAGATGAAAGATTTCAAAATTTAAATTTCTAATTAAATTCATTGCACAAATGAGTTTTTAAATTATATTTCAACTATTTCTACAATATTTCTACAATTTGCATTATTTTATCTTTTATCCCCATTCTTATTTCTTTAAGTAAATCTGTTGCTTTCTCAAATAATATTTAGAATCAGACTACTCAAACAGAAATTGAAATAAAGAAAATTTATATCTTGTTTGAATTTTCACTTAGGATTAGATTATAGTAAAATTCACATTATTTTTAGTTAAAAAAATTTCAAATTTAGAAGATGTGATAATTTTCGTTCAAATATACCTAAGTCGGATATGAATAAAAATTTCAATAAAATAAGTAAAATTCTACCAATATTTAGAATAAAATAATTTTTTTTTTCTCTTATGAAATAAGTGGTGCTAAATGCACGAGAAAAAATTTCAATGAGAAATAAAATTCTTATTATAAGAATAAAATAAATTCATTATCTTATGAAATAAGTGGGGCTAAATGCATCAGTAAAGAAGCCTGAAACGGCAACATCTTTTAAAATATGCATTTATTCTTAAAAGAATATTTTTTAGATAATTTTTTGTTACAACATTGCATTCCGAATGAAAAAGTAGTGTGAAAAGAGTATGAAAATATCTTATTGTTTTAATAAGGGCATGAATATAAATGATACTATTTTCTTCTTAGTGTTTGTAGATTTATAATACTATAAAATTTAAAGGACACTTTTAACACAACAAATTGGCTTCTATATTTTTGAAAATACACTTTCTTCAGGTTGTCCATTATTAAAGGCGCTAATAACTAATTTCCAAACCGTGTGAGATAAATATATACTGTTAATTGAAAAAATATTTTAAACGACACACACAAAATATTTTTTAAATGTTATTTGTGTCAATAAATGCTATAAAGAAATCGCAGGGTCCTTCCTTCAATATCACTGAATAAAATGTTCTTGATATAAAAAGGTTCCACCCATCTACAACTAAAATTGACCGAGTTCTAAAACTTTGAATATCACTATTTGAATGAATTAACATGAAACTCGAGGAAATGGAATTCCTTGCTTGGATTTCACCTTTTGTTGTAGAGATGTGGAGATGTTTAAAATGAGAGTATCAAAATTATTTTTTTAATTTAACGACATAAAATATAAGGCGTTTCAGTTAAAAGTATAAGCGTATTTCGAATGACGTAGAAATTACATCTTGGTCACGAAAATTTCAATCCCATATATCTTAAAGAATCAACCTGCCGTTTAAGGAGTAGATTCTTTAACTTGTTGCAATCAAACTATATCTTAAAGTCATAGAAATAATAAATGTCTATGTAGTCTCGAATAGATGTGTCACAATAAAAGCAGCTTATTGTTACATTTATTTGAATGAATAAAAGTTGAATTCTGTTTCCATCGACACGTCAAGTCTGGATTTTCGATAAATATGAATCAGCATTCATGTATCTTTGAATGAAGTTTCTCTAACCTAAGCTATCGGGAAGAAAGCAAAGAAGATTGATTTGATCATTTTTATATTCCGGTTGAAATTGAAAATGGAAAGAAACCGAGCAGAAACGACTTAACCATGCTTTTTCATATCTACTTCTGAAATTTTAACCGATATCAGGTTGTATCGATTTCCAATACTTATCGACTACCGTAGAAAATGCACGATCTATGGAAACCTGTTTCTCTTTCAGTACAAACGTTAACCAGTTTAGAACTGTTTCATAAATGAATAAATCTTTCAGAATTGTAGCTTTGGATTTTTTTTCTGTTATGAAAGGCCATAAAGCGTTATTGAACGAAGTAAAGTTATCTATTAAATCCGCAAATTTCAGTAAGATACTTTTTCTTTCGTTTATTAGCACTCCGAAAGCAAAATAAATTAGTTATTCATTTGTTAATTTAACAGAATAATTGTATATAAGCTTTAAAATATAAATAGTAATGACGAAGTATAGGAGAAGCCATAGATGATATTAAAAACAATTTGTTACTTCCAATATATGTTTATTTATTCAAAAGCAGCTGATTTTTTCGAAATGCAAAAGATCTAATAAATAAATATACAAGAATAAGATTATAATAAACAAATTATAAATAATCAAGCAACATTAACATACAAACATAACTAATTAGAAGGAAATTTTAGATTTCATGAAAGTATGTCATAAATTGTCAGTTATGTAAAATAAAAATATTTTTGTGATGCATCTGTTTTTGCAAACTTAAGTATGCATACACTTAATTATGCAGCTATCTTAAATTGAAAATTATGTATTAAAAACTAAAGAAAACGCTCATGCTTCTGTGTAAAATAAATTACGATTGTTCAAAATCCGTTGCATTTTCTCTTATTTATTTGATTAGAGATTAAGATTAGTGAGATTAAAGACTTCTTTTGGCACAAGAAAAAAAATAGAAACTGTTTTAAAACATTCCTTATAATAAATGTGTCAATAAGTCTTCTTTTGTCATGTATAGAGTCAATGTTCATTGATTTTTTAATTTTTCATAAAATTTGGATAACTTTGTGCAATATAAGCCATCGCAAGTAAAAGTTGTAATTGCTAATTAGCACATGATATTTATTATTCCTTGATATTTTTATTGCTCCACTCCGTTTAATCCGCGTGCCTTTATCAAAAAATGTGTTCGCGAAGATAGACCTGTATATATTCTTAAAATAAACTAATAATATTGATAAAAACTCAATTTTAAGTAGAAAGAAAAAGATTAAAATTCTTTGATATTACATACATATTTTATTGTTTACAAATTAATGCATTATAATACTCATAAGTATCCAGAAAGGAATAGTCAAAGTTTCATGATCAATAATCATTAGTTTTATCATTAAATATAGCCTAATCGATTTTAAAAAATGCATTTGCTTCTTTTAATCTACATTTTCCTTGTTCGATTCACTTCCACATTCATGAGAGCAAATAAAGGCACAGTGCTGCAAACACAAGTTTGAACTACAATTTTTACATGAATTTCTAGTTATACGTGTTTTCTTCTGTTTTTAACAAAGCTTGCACTTTTACTAGAATTATAATTGTCATAGCTGTTTCTAATTTCTTTTTTTTTCAGATAATTTTTTCGGCACAATTTCCTTGCACCTTTTAGGAGAAGAATTATTATTACCATTGCTGCTATTATTTTTTTAGTTAAACACAGTTTAGTTTAACACAGCAAACTTGAGAATAAAAGCTTTAAAATATAAATAAATGCATTCATATTAATTTAAAAAACACAAAATATCAAATGCGAAGAAAAAAATGTGGAAGTAAGAAATATTTACTAAAGTTGCCCCATTGTATATCACAGATAATCTATAACGGTTGCCTTTTCGAATATAACAGTTGAAACGTTGGAATGATACAAAAATTTCCTCCAAAACAAAATAGGAAGAAAGCAAAAAAGAACTTTCTCTCAAATATTGCGCTATCTAGTTACTGGAAAAAGGAATTATCAGGTATCTGACAGATAAGGAGAGACTAACGGAATGTTAATAAACTGTTTCATAAAAAGATGCGAGGCAAAATAAAATGGAAATATAATATCATTTGTAGAAGGTTACACCATTTGCCCATTATACATTGAAGAAGGAAGCCATATCAAATAGATATATGGATAATAAAATGGAAAATAAATGG
>JAPMOQ010032307.1:127072-182974 GCA_026543055.1 Argiope trifasciata | reverse complement strand
CAAATTTTGCGTTTATTTCTTCTATATCCTTAACAATTATAAATGTTATAATTGCAAAATGCCTGTTTCTACTTCATTGCCACATTAAAGTTTTTTTTTCATTAAATTTTGGCGTATTCAAAGGAGAGTCAATTTTTACTCTTATGTATTCTTTTCTTGCGATTAAACATAGACATTTTGAGCCCATTCGACCATCGATTTCACAGCTCCTTTCACTGCCTCCGTGTGACAAAGAAACTGAGGAAAGTCGAAAGCCAGGTCCACTATACTATTTGGCTCGACTTCAGATGCCTTCAGTATTAAGTCCTTGAGAGAGTCACTGGAAGCGTGTTTTAGTAAAGAAGGTTCAGTTACGCCATTTTCAAGCCATGAGATCATGTAGATGTAAACCTTTGCATCGAAGTTTATCTTTGGAACTTTAAGCTTCCTGACCTTGTCTTTACTTTCTGTTCTTGCTTTTAAAATACGTCGTAAACAAAGCTCTTTTCGAATTTTAAGTTCATTGCTGAGCATTGGCAAAAGGATATTTCCTGAAGCAGCAAAGTACTCATTTCTTTGAGTAATCCTATCTATAACGGTTTTAAGATCATTAGAGAAATAGAGTGAATATGATATAAGGTTAAAAAGTTGTTTAGAATAATAAGTGAATGAAATGCAACTTAGCATTAACTTAGTATTAAACCATTAATGCACCTGATGGTTTTATTTCTTCTTGTCTATTTGATGGATCTGATTGTATTGTATCTTCTTGTAAAGAACACTATTGCTATTTAGAGTTGTAATTGTAGCCAGTTATCATTTCTAATACACTAACATTTTCTGTCCGTTCTTGATTAAACTTAACTATTCTCTATAGTTCTTTACTGTTTCTAGCTTCGCTCTTCCTCAACGCTCATAGCTATATCAATATTGCCTATAACCATTTTTCTGTAAGAGCGTCGATTTTATGAAAATTGAAAAAGCCGAAAAGGCGTTTACAGCCTTTTATAACATAACTAGCACTTTTTTCTTTTTTTACAAGTCACCAAGTCATAAAATTCTAGTTTCTTCTATAAATTCTGTGGGATTAAAATCAAACCTATCTGAACATTTTCATCTTTTAGACTTTAATAAACCCCCTTACTTAGTATGATAAGCTTTTCTTATTTTTGAAATTCTTTTGCTAAAGGTAATGGCAATAGAAGCACTTGACCATATCTGTTCTATTATGGGAACCTAAGAGTCGCATGCCGGCGTCCTGGCATAGGGCTTGCATGTCTTCCCCATGATCTGGGCTTCCCGGGTCTGAATCCAGGTTCTGGCATGGTTGTTATTCTGTGTTCTATCTGGCAGTACTGAGAATGTGCTTCTCTGAAACAATTTTGAGGTTATGTCTAATGTAACAGAAGCTCTTGATTCGTATGTAGTGAGTTCAACTTCAAGCAAATCACTAAATTTACCAAAAATAGACCAAAAGATATTTGTCTAGTTTTCACTAATTTAGACTGATAGATTTTTGCTCACAGCAAACCACACAAAAGCACAAACTATTAAATCAGTTACATAATGAAGTCAACTCAACTGAACTAGGCAAAGGTACGGATTTGAAACCAGCTCTGTCCTTGACACCTGATACAGACAAATATCACCTTAACTCGATATCAACCGCACCGGCGGCGACTCAGTGCGACACCAGTGCAATAGTAAAACTGGTTTTTTACATTTAATTCACTTAACTATTAAAACTATAATTACTACCAACTATTTCAAACTCTTTATTTCCCAATCAAAGCATACAAAAATCCTTAAAAAGTTTCAAAATTTTTATTTTTATAAAACTTTAACGTCCTTACAGCATCTCTACTCCGATATTTTTCATATTTATAGTTTATTTTATCTACATCAAAAGGCAGCATTTCAACACTATTACAAATTACAAATCAAAAATTGAATTTTTTTTTAATTCCGTCCTATTGTACTTTGCTGAGACTGCTTAATATAATGTGCTTTATAAATATCAAGAAAAAAGTGTTCAAGTTCAAACAATCAGATTCATTGTTTATTCATTGCTAATATAATACATTCCTGAAGGTTAATATGCTCTGATCAAAGAAAAAAAGCTTTATTTCAAACGAATGGAATAAATTTCTACTCTTATGAAACAAGCCGAAAGTGCCTCGGCTTGTATTATGTATACTTAGAAGGCGTGGATTTGAAATCCACGCTTAATTTTGTGGAAACAATAAAATATGTTAAAACATATCTCAGTGATAAATAGAGTGATATAAGTGTCGCGCAGAGTATTTTAAGGCTTAATTTTATTTTAATAAATAATTGTGCTTTATTGATATAATAAACAGTTAAAAATACATCCTATGTAAATTTGTTATGTTATTGTTATATATCAAACTACTAAAATTTGATCAGATTTAAAGAAATATTTCAAATATGCAATACATCAATATGAGCCAGATCATCTTTTTCAAAGCAGGTGTTTCAGATAATTATCTCAATTTGTTCCCGTTGCTAATTTAAGTGACCTAAGTGATTGGCTTGAAACTGAGAACCGATAATTCATGCCATTTAATCCACGACTTAGGTATATTTATAAACGTATTAAAAAATTATTTGACAGCTTTAAATACTGTAACTTTATTCATTTATAACGCCATCAGAGCACAATTGCGAATTTTGTCTGAAATAAAACTCATGTGGTTTCCTCTTTAAAATTCAGTTCAGCTTATTAAAATTCTTTGAAATTAGATGGAGAAAAAAAAATATGAATCGTTTTCGAATATGTCTCAATTTAGAGACGAATACATCAAAGACAGCTCCTGAGTTCAAACTTAAATTTGAAGTAATTATAGAAATTTAATATTTTAGGATCGTTCATATAATTTCAATTTTAAATCGTATTTAATATAGATTATACTATTAAGTTGGCTTTTATTATTAATTTAATATTAAGCATATGCATGTGTTCCTAACTAATTTATTCTTTCATCATGAAAAGTATATTTTCTTTCTTGCATAAATCCTGTATTTTTACCATTTTCTGAAATAAAACTCAATTAAATAACTCTATTTAATTTATTCAAAGAGCTCTTCATTTTTCTTTATAAGAAAGAGGAAAAATGGAATTTACTGGGCTGCAAAAGAATTATCCTATAACCGACAATAATAATATAATTCCGACAACTGCTGATTATAGATTATGCATACCTAATTTGAAATTGTGTTATTTTTTTAGAGATTTTAGTAAACACGATAAATCTAAAAATATCCTTATCTGACTTATAAAAGATTCAAATTTCATTCATGTACGGCTAATGGGGAGAGTCACGAAACTACAAAATAAAATATAAAAATATGAGAGCAGAAAACAAGAAATAAGAATTAAAAAAAATACTTCTTTCTTTCTTTATTGTTCCCACTCTGTTATTAATATGAAAGCAACATTTTCCTGCATTTGATCTTAGAAACTTCAAAACATTTACTTACGAACGTCTGACTCCGAATTCAAAGATTATTAAGAATGTAAGCTGATATCTCCATACTGTTCTAAACTATTCATTGAATGACAGTTTTCTTAATGCATGCTTTTTACAGTTTCCAAAAATGAAGATAGCTGTTGCATAAACATTTTGAACATACATAGTTGCAGAATTTATATGTACTTGGTATTTAAATAATGCGATGTATTTTCATATTTTATTCAGAAATGTTTTTTCTAATTTTACATATCCCAGAATAACACGAGAGAATAGCGGAATTAATTGCAAAGGGCTAACACACTGTTTTTATTCACAAGTAGAGAATAATTATGATTATTGCATAGTACTTGACTAAAATTTCAAAAATTTTCTGCTTTCCAAACTGAAGGAGAATATTTTTTTTTCTTTGGTGATTCTTCAGTGATTTTACTTAGATAAAATCATACGAATTATACTTTTCGGAATTTAGCAGTTCATTATAATTTATTTAAATGAACTAATTATTCTTAATTACTATTTTATTCCTTTGACTTTCAATATAATGCTAATAGATAAAATTTGAAATATGATGTATTCTGAAAATGCATGAATGCAAATGATCAATATGGCATTGACTCTAATAGAAATATAATTCAATTGCAAAGAAAATTAATTCTTTAAACTAAAAGATTATCATGCACGTAAAATTTTTGAAAAAGAAAAATCTTTTCTTCTTGTAATCCATGTTTCTTTACTATTCACGTTACAATTTACAGGTAATAAAATTTTATTAAAATTTGCTTGCAGTAAAAATTCGCAAGGTATGCCATCGATAGTATTTATCGTGTGAAAACATTTTAAGAAAAATATTCAAATTTTTCATGCATTTCATATTTTTTAATACATACACGGTATTAATTTGGACATCAATATCAATCGCACAAAACTTTTGATTATATATATATATATATACATTTTAAATGGCTCCATTTTTTCCCCGAGTGATTTTAAGCTCCAATAATGATTAATACAATTAATATAAGTTGAGAAATTGTCTTTAAAAGCATGTTCAAACACATTTGATAGCATGAATTTGTTACCGCTTTTTATCATTAGGAAATGAAGCACGGGAGGATTAAGAAATGGAAGAAACGTTTTATAGTATTTTACTTCTGCTCTAAAATATTCATCGCATTTAATTTTTATATAGATTGAGGTAATAATTGCACTTCCCAAAGGCGGTTTCCTTCCAATTTATTTAATCAAAAAGTTCTTTTGTATCTTTATTTTCATTAATCTCTGAAAGAGTAATATATGTTTTACGTTTAATATTTTCTTCACTTTTTGTTTTACTTTACTTCGTTGACTAAAGTCAATCTAATCAAACGAATTTATATTTTTAAAAGGATTTCTGATTTGTTATATATAATTTGCTTTGATAGTTGGGTTCAAAAAATTATTAGTAATTATTATTATTTTTTTTTTGCTATCTCATCCATTGCAGTGACAAATATCTGCCTGATTACTTATGGAAAACATTCAGATGACGCAATATGAGAAAAAAAGAGTTAAAAATAATAAACAGAGGCTTTATAATAACTTTGATGAATTTGCCTTTTGTATCAGTAATTTTTTAGACATTTTATAAAGTAAGCTTCTTTATGTAACACCGAAATCCATAATCCGAAATATTAAGCCCATTGATGTATACGACATGAAACCATATTATTCATCAGTTTATATCTTAAACATTGCCTCTTCTCAACAGCAATTTTTCCTGTCAAAATCCTGTTACTATAAAAGGTTCTTTGTGATTTAAAAAGGATTATTACTATAAAAGGAGCAGCAAAGAAATGTTTTATGACATGGACAGTAAAATAATCCTTTCGACTATTGCATAGGAAAAAGTAAAAAAAAAAAAAAACTTTTTCAGAGTAAAACACAATAAATTTCAATATTGAAGCTTACAACTAATTAAAAAAAATTATAATTTTTTTATTTCTAGATTTTGGTGTTACATTTATTAAAAAAGTTATTTTATTAAAAAAATAGGGAATAAGAAAATACAGGAAGATGAGATATATTTTGATGGAAGGGTATGTTTACTGCGAAATAATCAGGCTAAAATAATCAGGGATGATTCATAGCTTCATTGATTGTTCATGAGATTAATGAATAGGATCTCTTGCAGAACCTTTCTTTAAGGGGGGGGGGTCGTGTTTACATACACTATAACAACAGATTAAGCAAATAGATTCTTTGTGTACAGGAATTGCATGTTTAGATTGGTAAATATACTTTATTTCTTTGTTAAATATTATTTTGCGTGTATGTTAATTTTCTGCGTTATTTTTATAAAATATTTTTTTCTCATATGTTAATCAACAAAAATGTGTGGATGCATTATACATTACTTAGACAAAAGATATGATTGTTCAAAACCTCTTTCTTGCACTACAGATGGAAAATATTTAAAATGTTTTGGAAAAGGAAATAAAATAACCAGGATGAATATTATCTTGAAATATAATTTATGGAAAATCCAATTGGCTTTTAGTGGCGATAGAGTTAGTGTTTTTAAAGCGACACAATTTAAACCTTTCCAAAACACGACTCACCATAATCCAACAACGTTTCGATATATATAATATTCTTACAATGGACAAAATCAAATCATTTTTTGGTTGGCGCGAAGACATTAAAATTAATACCAGGAATTTCAAAACATTATGATGATCACCTAAAAGAATGGCATAGAAACCGAAGTTTCTTGCAATTTAACATAAATAGCATATCTCTCTTTAGAAAGTTCGGTCTTTACACAAACCTACTGGATTCTAATACAAGATTAATTTTTCTACTTATAGATTATAATTTTATCGATGTATGGTTTCGTTTCAATAGCCATTAAACTGCAGAGCATTGATTTCAACAGTCACAAATATGATTTTCTTAAAAATAAACTATTATTAAAAATTTATTTAATTACTACTACTTACTTTAATTACAATCTTTGTTATCTCCTTGTTGTAGACCTCTGATAACAAGGGATTGTCGAATATTTTCAACAAAAAAGCATTTAATGAAATTTTAAATTTGAAAAAAAAATTCTTGACTAGACCGTTAATTTTTCAAAAGAATACTAAAAAAGGAAAAATTATTTTATTTTTCTATTTACTAAATTATTTACTAAATTTTTTTAATTGCGAAATATTTTTTTAATTTTCTTGAGAAAGTAAGTAATAAAAAATAGCATGAATTGCACGAGTCTTTTAGAAAAGTAAAAAATAAATAACATATTAATAAAACTAAACATAAATATATTTATAAAATTATAACATGAATCAAAGAAATCTGGAAACTAAAATATTCTAATTCATATTCAAAAGCTTTCAAAGCGAAGCAAATCTTTTATATGATGTGACACCTAAAATGTTTCCAGTACATAATTTAGACAATTTAAGGGCAAGGTTAATTCCATTAAAGTTTTGGACTTTGGGTTAATAGTTTCAGTATTTTTTTTAGTTTTTATTTTTAAAACTTGCTATTGAGAAATAGGAAATCTCCTTAAAAAAGAGTAGAAGTAAATTTATCCTGCCTTCCATATCATAGTTCCTTCTAATCAATAAATCTGTCTCAAGCTCACGTTCAATTTAAACAGCACCACACCCTGCCACTTGGGGGTGTAGTTCATAGGAAAAAACAAGAACTTTATTAATAAGAAAGTAAATAATGTATTTTTCGACCGTTAATAAACATATTTACCTCTCCAAAGAGCTATGGCGAAATTATTTACTAAGTCTTTATTTATTTGCGGAGTCTTTTTTTGCTTTTCGCACTCTTATTTGGATGGTGTAGGAAATTGACTTTTTCTTCGCGGCAAAACAATTTCGCACAAAACTGGATTGTAATTTAAAGAGCTAATTTTGCTTATAGAAAGTTTTGAAGTTAAGCGAGGTCAAGTTAATGAACCAAAGAGTTGTAAGATTTGTTTTATTAAAGACTATTTGCAAAACAGAAACGAATAAAAATTTGATAGTAAAGAATAAAAAGATGAATCCAATCTTTGGCTTTTCTGTAATTAATATGTATCATTAAGTATATTCTAAATATGTTTCATTTTTTAATGCAGTATCAAAACTTAATTGTTTAAAGATATAATTTCCAAAAATTTTCTTGTTCTTTTGAAATCCAATCATTCTTAATATTAAAATGGGATTGTAGAAATAAGAGATGAAATGTAAGCTTCTGCGATTAAAAATTTACTTAATAATTGAATTCTTTTCACAGTGTAGAAGAATTTCACATATGTGCGATACTGCAATGGCTTAAGGTTATGACTTTTTGATGAGTAAACTAGATCTCTGTCAAATGGAGCTTTGATGAAATGTATTTGCTTTCATAAACAAAAATATTACAAGAATATTTCACTGGCCATATTTCAAAATCGCTTGCATGAAAATGCAAACTAATTCATTTCGCATTTCATTCATAAATTTTCTAATGAAACTTCATTAAAAAAGTGTAAATTATTAAGGATATTTTTAGTAATCTAATACTTTTGAAGGATAAAAATTCATCTTTCATATGTTGAGAAACAAAAAAAATATCAAAAGCTTTCCAAAAGATGAAAAAAAAAAATATTAAAAAGAAAAATAAAACCGCGAAAACAATTTTTCAGCTTATCTCAATGACTGCAGCTAATTTGGAAGCCAACATTTTTTTCACTCTATTTAATGAAGATTGAAAGGTAATGAATGCAGCAGAGGCTACTGGGTCGGCTGTCGGCTAGTAACAGCAGAGAAACAAATGGGGGGAAAAACTGAGGAAAACTTGACAGGATGCGTTAAATAACCGATACATTTTAGTATCGAAACTAACAACTTTTTTTGAAAACGAAGCACAAAAAAAAAAAGGGGTTGGCCTAAGTTGAAAGTTTTAATACCATTATTACCTCTTCCTGAGTCTATAGTACGGTTTAATGATTTTTCCTTACCCAAATATTCTTCTCCGAAAGTTTTAAAACAAAGTTCTCAAATTATAATACTTTATTCCAAAGTGGGGATCAATGAACGCATTTTTAAGGTTTGGAAACGGCAGCGGATTAAACTAATGGCCGTGGTGACAGCTGCGCGTTATATATTTTACCCTTATTACTTAAGCAATGAAGTTTCAATTACACAACTCTTGTCTGCTTCTATTTCAGTACAATGCTTGTTGCAACATCTACACGCAGCAATGGAATAACTTTCTATGAAGGAATTACGTTGCTAACTGTGTTATGCACCTCGCCTATTCTAAATCACAAGGGGGTGGACTAAGAAAAAAGGAGGCTGTTTAACGAGCTTTCCGGTAAGCGATCAACGATTCTTTAAGTGGGCTTCTGTACCCCAGGGATGAAGCGAGATTTATCAAAGTGTACATTTAACCCTTGAGATTTCGGAGATCGTTCAATCCGAGAAGTATTAGAAAGTAACTTTCCAAGAAAAGTGAGCTAGTTGAAGAAGCATTACGGGAAAAGAAATAAGGAAGGCCGGCACAAAAACAAGAGTAATTTCCTTTCAATGAGTTGTGGAGGCACATTTCATTTCAACTGACAACCATGAAAGCCACTTGAAATGAAATGTGTGCCGCCTCCATAACTCATTGAAAGAAATACTTTAAATATGAAATATTTTAATCAGCGACCATTTTGATTTTCATAATAAAACTGCTTTTGATAATCTAGTTGAACTCCAATTTATAAATTATTTTAAACAGATGTTTACTAAAAAGTGGGAATCAAATAAATTTTATTTTACGTAAAGGAAATCTGGTGCGCATTGAAATTTCGAACAAGAAAGATCATCGATTAAAATATCTGATAACAAATTTGCATGGAAATTAGTTTAATAAAATTTTTTTAACATGTTTAATAATAAAGCAGAAAGCAAGTACATGTATTTTTGAATGTTCTAAAGCAGTTCATTGTTTTAAAATTTGTGTATACTACTTCTATGATAAATATAGCACATAAGAAGCGAATAATATAAACAGAAAAGTATTAAATAGATTTGTAAAACATTCAAAAAATTGTTCATTGTCTAATTTATATTTCAACGACATTTAGTAAAGAATTGAGCAACATTAGAATGGATTTTTGATTCAGTTCATGATAACAAAAAATTCGTTCAAGCAAAATCCAATTAAAATGAATGTAAATGAATTTGAACTAAGGAAATCTTATTAATAGAAAATAGTTAATAACAATTAAATGAAATCTAATATACTTTCCAGTTTGTCATTAGAATCATTATAACAAGGTAACATTGCAAATTTTAGTTTCTAAAGGCAACACGGAATTTCTAAAAATATTTTTTAAATTTTTAATGTTTAAAATTATAGTTTACATTTATTCTATGTAAAATAGTGTCCTACAGCTCTCCTCTAAAATAAAATAAAAAGAATTTAAGTTTTTTTTTTTCAATTTTAATTTTTTTGTTTTTTATTATGAAGATTTATCTCCGATTTTTTTCTACATAGCTATTTGTATGTAATATAAAAGTAAATATGGATTTCCTTCTGCCAACAGTATTAATTTTTTTATTCTAAAAAAACAAAAAAAATCTGAAAAATGTATAAATTCTGATTTTGGTCATCACTATGTTTTATAAAACATATATTTCTGAACATTCACAAAAAGTTCATAGCCCTACCCTCATTTTTAAGAAAGCCTTAGGCTTCCGAAATGTAGCATGTATGTAAAAACACAGAATGGGGAAGTGCATTTAAAGCTTTTATTCATCTAAATCATCATATAAAATCTATCCAACTTTACTGTAATTTATCAAAATATTATTCAAGTTATTCTAAATGGTTTAAATTTTAAAAATTTAAAATGCGCTGAAATAAAATATATTTGGATATTGAAAATATGAAGAAAAAATAACGGAAAAATCAAAAAATCAAAAGTTTTTTTCCAAAGACTTTTAAAAGAATGAATGTTTCTGCTATTCTGCTTGATCGATGCAGTTTGAGCATTTATTCTACGTAACACTTATTGGAGTTTTGAGCTCTAATAGCTTCATTAAAGGCTCCATCATACATCAAATTTTTATAGCAACTTAATAAACAAATAACGCTACAGCTCTAAAATTTTGCTCAGAAAGACTCAATTTATCTTATGAGGCAATAATAAAAATCGAATTTTTATTGAATTTTCTATTACTGTGTTGCTTTATATTTTTTCAGGATTTTACCATTATTTTTGTATTATAACGATAGAATTTCTATTCATATTGTAAAGGTAAAGAAATGAGAAAAAAGTGTCTTAATACAATACGAAATTTGAAATATTAAATAAAGTAGAGTTTTACATTATTTTTGTATAGAAAGCAATAATTCTTAAATATATAAGTATGTGTTATCTTCATATCATGAGACTACTTCTTAAAATTAAAGAAATCAGTAATGAATATATTGATCTTCAATATGTATTTTATATGTTATTCTACTACTCTCTAAGCTAATTCACTAAAATTGATCTAAAAGTTGTCACAAAACCAGTCAATCTTCATTCATTATTAAGTAGATAAATTCTGAGTATTTCAATGTATAGTCATTCATTATATATATTTTGATTAAAATCTATTGCACATAATCATAGTTTTATGAAAATGAATTAAATTTGTACCTATAAACAAATAACATGCTGTAACTATAAACAAACAACATGCTTTCTTTTTATGTCGCAAATTAAGAAACGCAAGAAATAATCTTTTATTAATAAGACTTTAAATTCAAAAGTTTACAACTTATGTAGGAAACAATAAACTACATTTAATGTTCCATCAATTAAAAAATATGCAATGTTTTTATTAGCAAAGATTCTATTAGATTTGGGATCATTTTTTAAATATTCTTTTGATAATTAAATGTGATTTTCAAATTTATGTTAAAAGAATTCAACAGCTAAATACACAGAACTATTTATTTCACATTTTTTTTTTCTTAAATTCTTGATGTCCGTCTGTGTCAACAAGTACATGACAAGGCTTACAAATGGAAATAATTGCACAACTGATAAGAGAGCGAAGACACGAATTGAGGGATGAATATGCGCATTTAAGTAAATGTTGTTCTAAGTCTTCCAAGATTGTGCTTTTGTAATTATATTGAACCATTAGTAACCTTTAATACTCTATATTAGCACACTTCGAGCTTCAACTGACATTAAGGTACTACAGTGAAGACATATACTTGACTGTAGAAAATTTTTCTGATATCAACAAATCTGAATATTCTTTCCTCGTGTTTTACGATCCTTATAATTATTTTGAAGAAATCCTTGCACATGCTGTTCTACGTAAAATTTTTATATACCACCGAGTATATAATATCATAATAACAACAGTATGATTAAACAATCGATAGGAAAATATTCTTAAACCAACATTTATGCTCTTGGAAAACAGTTTCTCATCGAAAGATCACAGTAAGGACTATCCTATTGACCAATATGTTAGCTTGAAAACTGTAAATTCTAAGCTCTGTAAAATCTTTTATCACTGCTTTTTTCCCCTAAATCAGCGAAAAATCTAATCTAGCCCGTGCAAGCTCGTCTTTTTTTATGGACTTTAAATGGGGATGAAGTAATTAAGCAAACCATTATTCAATCGTTTTTAGTGCTGCCCCTGTCAACTTGATGAAAAAAATCGATAGAAATGGATTTATTTGCAGATGGTTTATAACGATGATGTAACAAAGGAATAGTGGGTCTAACGAATTTGTAAAAATACTCATTCAAAACTATGTAATTTACAAAATCTTTATTTCCTCTAAGTTTCAATTTATTTATTCACATATTTGCTACTAAAATGCATTTTTAAGTCTCGATTTGAATAAATCAAATATAGAACTGAAAATAATTTTTCTTCAACGAATATTGCATATTCTTAACAATCACTTTTTTTTGTCAAATGGTATTGCGAATAAATCAATTGTTTAACTTTAAATGCTTATTTTGCAGTAAATATAATATAAAAGGTCACTGTTTTATTTTTCAATACAACTGAATTTTATTTTATTTTATGTTATTGAATTCAGTATTAATATTAGTTCTATTTTCAAAAATTTCAAGAAAGAACGTTAAAACATTTATTAGGTTTGAGTCTTTATTAAGTTTAAATTGAAATATCTTCTAAAACTTCGTGTTGATGAAGAGACAAATATTATTTTTTAAATCAATAATAAATAGTAAGTAATAAAGTGGAGAAGTAATAAATTTTTAATGAATATCTTATCATAAAATTATTAATATCTAACTTTTTAACATCATATTGATTTTCTAAATCGGATAATATTCATAACAATTACTTGTTATATTTTATCAATTTTTCTCCTGATTTTTAAAAGTTATTATTTCTGAAACTTCTTCATGTAGATTTAATACATTTACGTTTTTAGGTCCATCATATGATAGAAATATTCACAAAAATACAGTGATTGTGAGTTACAAAGACAGATTTTTGTACACTGATCTCAACGATCTACGCCTGCTGCTGATTTCTTATCTGAAATGAATTCTATGGCTCGTTTGCAAAAGCACTATTACCTGAATTTTTCAAAAAGAAAATCTTAACAGTGTTCTTACTTCGAAATAATGACTAACATTCAGCTGGATTACAAATCGTACTTCAAAATGAGAAACTTTTTGGCTTTTTAAGTTTGATAAAAAGTCAATTTTAATTTAGTTGCCTTACCTAATCATTGCATAATACTATCAAATATTTATAGAGAGGGAATAAATAAGATAAGAAAACAGAGTTCTCTGTGAACAGTTGGCAACCTCCTATGTTATTTATTTATGATTGAGGCTCCATGCGTATGTAAGCATAAAATTAAGGATAAATATATCAACTTGAAAGGTTCAGAAATCTACGTTTCAAATTCATGGATTTTCTTACTACCGGGACTTTAATTAGTACTCATGCTATGATGCAAAAGGGAACACAAATTGGATTTAATAGCACTGCTCAAAATATACTTTTATCAGTTTAATTTTAAAAATTTAGTTATTTTATATACTTATTTTCTCTTTTTTAAAATTTTAACTCCTATTATATTTCCCAATAAATATTATGATAATTATATGCATTCAATGTTTTCTCCAAATTAGAATCAGATGGCTTCAATTATGGAAACAAAATTAGGTTAAACTATTGCTTTAACTAATAGTTAAGCTTTAAAAGTATTAGTATGTTAATCGAAAACACAAAAATGCAGAAATCTCAAGATTCTAGTATAGTATGGTACTAGTGAAAAAATTGCAAAATTCAATATTTAGAAACAGGAAAGGTCATGTTAAACTAAAAACAGTTTTATAAATTATCGACAAAGTGATCAGAGTTCTTCTAGAGGATTTCATTTGAAAGAAAAAAATCTAATTATTAAATGCTCAGCGTAATTAAAGGAAACTAATTTTACAGCCTACAAAAAAAACTAATATAAGAAGTAATAGCAGAGCTGTAGCATCAGTTTTGAATGCATGATATTTTGCTTGAAAGCAAAATAGATTAGTATCACATTACCTCAACATGAAACAGTCTTTTGTCTTGTTGATTACAAAATTGTCTTTTCTTTTTGAGAGAAAACATAACACGAACTTTACATATGTCTCCTACATTATCTAAAAGTACTTCAGCATTTATCAAATTGTAGAAGCTAATTCCATTCCTATTTTCGAATACTAAAAAAAAGCATCATTATTAAAGTGATGCATTTAGTAGCTGATCTTGTGGCATAATAATCGGTTTCTGGCAGCAAAAATTCCTCCTGTAAGTTGGGTCGTTATCCGGATAATGCGGGAAGTCAATCGTGAAAAGAGCCGAATAAAACGGTCCGAAAGCTTTAGGCCTGGGAATAGAGGATTTATTGTCCGCCCTGAATGCGCTTCGGGCTGCTTTATCATAATTTGTTTCAAGCGAATAAATTATAATTTATGGCAATTTACGGCGCCTTTCTTCCCGAAGTCACCAGTTGAATGGAATAATCACTCCGCTCCATACAGTGTGCATTCCATTTCAAAATGGAAACAAAAAAAATGCTCGGAAGAAGAGGGACAAAAACAGTCATTTTTAATTTTATAGAAAGATATTTAGACTTTATTTTGAATAATAAAGCAACGAGGGAAAAACGGAACATTCTTCAAGAAGAGGAGGATGAAGAAGAGGTGATTCTTCATTTTTATTATTCATTTATTTTAAACATTCTTAATTTCTTCTTTTTTGTACTATTGATTTTTTTCTTTTTGAAGAAAGCATTCATATGCACAATAAATAATCTATGTTACTTTTCTGCTAAGGAATAAACTAATATTAGTGATATAAATATTAGTGAAATGAAGAAAGATATTAGAAATTTCTTGAGTTTAAAAAATTTCATGAATTTTAAGATTTTGTTTCATAGTTTTATTTGATTCATAGCCTCATAGAATTCAGTTTCTGAAGAATAATGCGTTTTAAAAAAAGCAAAACCTAATGGAATTTTAGATACTTTGACATAATTTAGAAAGAAGAGATACAACAATAAAAGTTTTTAAATTATTTAATACCAAAAGCAGTGGATCTTCTTTTTTATATTTTTATCATTAAAAAATAGTTTTTGTCCAACATATTTTCTAAAGTTTTGAGTAAAATAAATTAGATTTCATTTTATTCTTATTCAAAATCAGTAATTAGCAA
The DNA here is from genome assembly GCA_026543055.1 of Argiope trifasciata. Classification (NCBI taxonomy): domain Eukaryota; kingdom Metazoa; phylum Arthropoda; class Arachnida; order Araneae; family Araneidae; genus Argiope; species Argiope trifasciata. The sequence goes on along the minus strand of JAPMOQ010032307.1, from coordinate 167,802 downwards.
AAATAGAAAATAAAGATTTGTAAATTTTTTTAACAGCTGTGTTGCCATTAAAATGAAGTCACAATTGTGTTTGAAATGAGATATGAGTGATGCAAGTTTCACATCATTTATATGAGTTTAAGAGTGAGTTTATGAACTGAATTTATGTACACTTGTAAGTTTGATCATTTATACCAATTCCAATGTGCTACATTAATCTAAAGAAAACGACTATAACTTTGAGGATACATTGTATTCGGTATTTAAAATTAAAATGAGATGTATTATTTCTTATTGAATATGAATTATTCTTAATGTGTTATTTCTAAATGAATATGAATTATTCTTAATATGTTATTTCTTAACGGTAAAATATGCAGAACATTCAAAATAATTTTTGATGACTAGGAAGTCTAAATTATCTTTACTTTTTGTTTATTCACAGTCTTATTGAAATGGTTTCCTAATGCACATCTTCGAAGTAATTTATTTCCCGAAATTCAAATTTTGCTTGGGGAAAAGTTGCGGACTAATTGACTAACTGAACGATGCTATATTTTGACACGTGTTATTAATCTTAAGAATCTATTAATTTTAAGAAATTTTGTTATTGCTTAGGTTAGGTCTCGGAAATTTTCGGATTGTACTTAAACCTAACGTTGCATTAATATAATGACAATGAAACCATATTCACTATCTTAGCAAGAATATTTTGAAATCACTAAGAAATTCTTACAATTCAGTTTAATTATACTTAAAAATGTATTTCTTTAAATAAGCCTGTTTTAGTCTTAATGCTTCAAAATGTACAATAGTCAACCAAAGATTTCTTTTTTCTGTTTCAAAAATCCTGAAAAACCTCAGCCTTTCAAATCGTATTGGGGCATATTAGTAATGTATATATAAAGAAAAATTTAAGAAATATCAATATTTCACATCTCTTATTTATGATAACTTTAAAATATAAATTACCAAAACATATTAAAGTAGAAACATTTGTATTTTCATTATTTTAAAACAGTAGCTTTTTGAAAACTATAAGCGAACATGAACAAATAAAAAAAAACACCACTTTAACGCTTTCATTCATATTAGGAAATATGCATGTTGGCAAAGTGTCTTACTTCATTTCAGTTTACCTATAGCGATTTCAATAGCGTTAGAAACAATAAAAAATCATTTATTATTGGGCTCTTCCCCGCAATCATCTGAAAAATTGGAATGGCAATAGAGTTTGCTTTCCTCTCACGCATCAATCATTCTGTAATATCTTCATAAAAAAAATACAAATACATTTATAAATTTTACAAACATATAGAAAGATTAAATTTACCGCCATTCGCTTGAAATGAAAATCTCAAGGAGAATCACGTAACGAGAGGCGATTAATTTTCTAATAAATATTGTCTGATACTTGATACATAAACTTGTCAGAAGATTACTCAGATTTTTTAAGAAGTATTGAAAATTAAAGTTTGTATTAAGGACAAATATGTATTTTGATGAAAACTTTATTCCATGGCGTCTCCATCATTTACCAAAGATGAATTTTGCAGAATGCTCACTATACTAAAATACGAGGAATTATAAACAACGCGTTAAGTGTCAAATGGAATTTTGCCAGACACCAGAGGTCTAACATCATTTTTCAAAAACTGAACACAACACGAAGCATTTCTAAAACTACATTTGTTTATGTTGCGAAAAAAAACTTGAAAAATCGCTCTCCCTCGGAGTAAATGCAATTTGGTGTGTAAATTGTGTAAAATTAAGTAAATTGTGTTTTTAAAGATACCTGTTAAATTGTGCAAATGTTGTATAACTCTCAATTCAATTCACAGCCGAAAATGATAGGCACTTTTAATCACTTTTTAAATTATTAAATTAATGATTTCCAAATATCCAGGCCCATTTATTCACTTCTGTTTCAACACATTTTTTCAATGAGAAAAAAAAATATCAAAACCATTTGAGTAATTATCTCTGAAGGGCAGCAGTCAATGCAGATTTATTGAAAGATTTTAATTTTAATAAATTATCCTTAGTCAGTTTCCAGTTTCATTAAAATTTTGAGATTCAAAACTGAGGGGATCCTTGGGCGTCCTTCATTTCTTCAAGAATTATAAAATTTTCTGATGAGCAGAAATGATGAGACTGATTTTCTGATGAGAAGAAATTTTTATAATTTTATTTAAAATCACGTGGTGTATTCAATTTTCTATTAGCGTCAAAAAAATCTAATTTCTGCTAGAGCATTAATTAGTTCTGTAAAAGTTAAGTTTTCAATTCTAATGTTTTAAATCCATATCGCATTTAAACAAAAAAAAAGATGCAAAGAAGGATAGCTTAAATTCTAGAATGGATTCCTGAAAGCTATTATTATTGATATTAATCATTATAATTAATTATATTAAATTTTTAAAAACAGAAAGCATCGGTCAAATTTCTTCTTTTTCAGCATTATATATATACCTAAATTTATAATACTTCACAATTACTGAATTAAGCTTAATTTTACCATAACCAATTGAAATTGAAATGAATAGAATACGAAAAAAATAATTTGCTAGTTTGTTTTTGTATGCAATGTCAAGCACGAGTCAGCAATGGAATTCAATAATACCGATCCTAACCAAATTTTAGTTTTTCTTGAACTGCCATTCATATTTGTTTCCGTTTTCAGGTCTTGAAATCTCAAATGAAGATAGAAAAAAAGAGTTAAAAAATTGTCGTGTCTTTGAGAAACAATTGCACGTTATCTTTGATGAGTTGTGAGCTTTATTCAGCCAGAAAGAAGTGAGCTCTCGACACAGACCTGGTCGAATGTTGAAGTACTTGACATTGATAGATGACTTGGAAGGTCGAGTAATTACTAAAACTCGGCCACTCTTACTACTTATCCTCGAAACAGGATAAAAGACTGTACAGATTACTCAGACTGATAAAACGGAAAATTCCGACCTTCTCATTGTCCAAGACGGTGAAATAAATCTAACCGTTATTCGCACACGGTTTCATGGGGATTTTTTTACTCTCTTTACTTGGGTGTAATGGATGTCTTTCTTTTATAGTAGCTATATCAAAAAGCAATAAAATTTCACGAGAAAAAAAAGATTAACTTTACGTATGAAACTCGATTCTCTTGGTAGAGGCAATTTTATTTTTAGATAAAGATATCTGTATTTGCCACAAAAATAAATGCATACATTTTAATGAATTGAAATATGATTTGTTCGTATGTATCAGGAATATTTATTTCAAGAGTACATATTTGAAACTTCGAAAAACTTTCAAAATGTCGAATGCTTTTTCATTGCTTCAAAATATTCTCTGACCATTTAGCTTTCAAACGATACCAAGAAATTGTCAATATTCGAGATACTTATCGATTTATGAGGATTTTTCTTGAGGTACTTTCAATAAAAACTCTAGTTTCAGTTTTTTAAAACTCATTTTATGAAGAATGATATTTTTCTATTCTGCTGCATCATTCAAATAATCATAACTAAATAAAAATTAAACAAATTGTTAATATATCAGAATAATATGTATGATACAGTGATGTTTTTCGCCCAACCAAAGTTATATTTATATACATTTTTAATTACTATCTTAAAGTTAAAATTACAGAAAAAATCTCTCTTTTTTACTATTTATCGTTGATGAAAAACATTGTTAAAAAACTATATAGTTTTATAACTTGATTGAGGCAGGTAACATGAAGATTAATATTAGGCATCATTTCAAACAAGAATTGTGTATGTGTACAAATTAGAATATAAGATAACATGTTTGAAAACATATGCTAATTAGTTCATTAAATATTAAATAAACAATTAATAATAATTGTAATATGGTATTTCTCACTGATACATGGTTAATGTAATATGGGATTTTTCATTAAACATATATTAATGACCTTCTGTGAAAAAAATTTAATTTTTTAAAGTTAAATTTAAAAAATAAACAATCTTTTAGTGTGTACGTACACCTTAAGTAATGTACATTTAAAAGACTTAACATTAACAATATTCTTCCGAAACGATTTTGAATGAAATATTTTTGAAATAAATATTTGTGTTCTAAGAAAAATATTAAGAAAATAAAACAACATAATTTTTTTTATTTACATGATTATAATACATAATATTGACCAACAATTATTTTGTAGTTTTTAATCAACATTCTGGTTTATTGATAATGGTGTGCAGGTTAGAAAATAGATTTTTTATAGTAATGAATCGGATATTATACATTTCTCTGCTTTCTTTGAATTAAAAAATACCTTTGAAATAGTTAGAAATTTTTTTTGTGGCATTCATTTGATTTATTATGTGAAATATATGCCGGCGTCCTGGCACAGAGGTAGCTTGTTTTCCCCGTGATCTGGGCGTCCCGGGTTCGGGAATGGTTGTTCTATGTTATATCTGTGAGATGTATGAATGTGCCCCCCTGTGAAAAGGGGTTGTGCAAGCGCATGTGTGTGTCACCTTCATTTGAGCTAGATGTCAGACTTCTGCCCTCTGGGTGCTCAAGGCTCTTTACCCTCAGAAGCTACTGCATCCCCTTTCCGTGGAAACACGGACACGACATCATCATCATTTGAAACATATATATATTCAGTTCTGAAAAGAAGAGCAATGCCATTATTAAAGTGCACCTAGAGTTGTTTTTATAAAAAAAGAATATTGATGTATCTTCTCAATGAAAAGAAATACACTTTTCAATTTAATTTATTTAAATTGTCTCATTTCCATTAGAAAACACTTTCTGAAAGATTTTTTTTATTTCGCTTTCTTGTCTGCTCGTAACTATTTATTTATTATGAAAAATTAGAAAAATGCATTAAGGGACTCTATTAGGCATTTTAATGATTTATTCACTTAGAGTTATGACATTTTTTATTCATATACATTAAAATATAAATACATAAAAATTATTTTTTAAAATAAATATTATTTTTAAGAATTTAAAAAATATATTTTTTAAATTTATAAATTATTCCAGGCAACTCAATTTTTATATTTTGTTCAATTATTTTTCCCTTATTGCTCAATATAAGTTCATCTGGAATGAAACTGCATGAATTTGCAATTCCAAATAAATGCTAATGTTTAGAAGCAATTTTTTGAACACCAATTGAATTTTCATAAGAATTTTACGTTTTTCTGAAATAAAATTGACTTTTAACTATCAAAAAGAACTCGAAAACATAAAACGCATACCCCATTATCTTTTAATGTTTGATCGAAATCTTCATCATCAATTTTATTTTATTTCTTTAAAAATTAAGATATCAGGAACATTTCAGAGATATTTAAACCTAAATAGAATATCATTTTGAGAAAGGTCCTTAAGATGTCCTTCTTTCTGTTCAACCTTCAAATATTTATTTTGTTGAACAATTCAAATTCGAACACTTTTTTAATTGAACATACACATTTATTTTAGCGATGAAACGAGGAAAGTAAAATTTCATGTTTATGTTCATTTTTCGTTATTTCAAAATCCACTGTCCCCTTAAAAACCGGATTCTTTTTTTGCTAAAAATGTCCCTTCTATTTAACAACTTTTAAATTTAATCCAATATAAAAGTTTAGTTGTAAAAATCCATTTATAGATTTTTTATTGGGTGATTAATAATATACATTATAAAAATGTGGAAGGTGTTTTAACACTCACACAGAAACAAACAAATACTTTCATCGGTATTATTTCTTAAGTTCTTCTATAAAGTGTTTTTTACAATTGAATAAAAAATAACAAACGTTATAAAGTTTTTTTTTGCATTATAATATATTGACGTGTATGTTTACGTCTAAGCAATGAAAAGAGATGAATATAGCGCAGTATATATTCTTCTTTTGAAACTGATTATAAGCAGATGTCTTGATTATTTTTTGCAGTTTTCACGAGAAATTATTTACAAAATTAGGATGAAAAATTATATTTTCAAATAAAGAAGTGTACATCTATTTATTTCTACTCTAAGGATAATGAGAATTTCATAAATCAAAATATGCATCTGAATAAAATAATAACATAACCTGAAAAAATGATAAAATAATAAACACGCACTTTGTGATACAGCTAGCAATATTTTTCCCTTTTTTGTGAGGAAGATTTAATTTTTACTATGGCTCCTTAGATTTTTTGCATAGAATTTAATCATGCAGAAACATTGTATAAAGTGCAGCAAAAAAGTCTTTGGATATAAAAAAGGGTAAAAAAACTTAAAAGTTTTGACATGCTTCATTTTTTATATCTAATTGTATTAGAATTTCCTTACAGTGCTCAGGGTAATTGATTATTTATTTTACTCTCATGACGCTTTAACGCGTTCCCTGAATCGTTAATTCTCATTGGTTTCTCCCCCCTCTTAACTACTGTTTTTAATTTTTTTTAAGCTTCACAACTGAACTGATTGGTACAGAAATCTTAGAACTCTATGATCGAAGATTTTTTTCTGAAATGTACTAAAGCTATATAAGCAATTTCAAAACTTTCTTAATAATTGTGAATATGGTAAAATTTTGCTTTAAAAATATTTATTTCCAAAAAAATGAGTGAGTATTGATCAATGAGGTTGAAAGATATCTCAGTACCTCTATATAAATAAAATTAAAACCCTTGTTAATTTGTATCCATAGAAATTTGTTGTTGTTGTTGTTGTAAGAGTGAAAGTGACATTAGTGAAAAAGAAATTTTAAGTATTAGTTTAATAATAGTTGCAAAAAGTTTCCTCTTAGGTGCAAAAACAATATTTGGTTGAAACACTGCAGCATCTGTAGGTGTGGCAAAGATCTTACTGTTTGTAAAAGAATTGAGAAACTACAAACATTGAACATTAAATTTCTGTGAATTTTTAAATCATGCAACAAAAGATGTTTTTAAATGCATATATAATCGTTATAAGTTTAGAAAAGTATTCATTGCAAAATATAAAATTTAAAAAAAACATTTGCATTGTCAAATTTTGTGTTTCTTACTGCAGTATCCATAATGATTATAAATGTTAAACCTGCAAAAATATCTGCTTCTACTTCAATGGTACATTAGATTCTCTTTCTACTCCTTACCTATGATAAGGAAGCCGGTGAAAGGCGATAACCGGTTCCACTGTACTATTTGTTTCAGTTTCAGATGCATTCTAATTTTCATCCTATCTATTACATTGGTTTTGTCTTCTGTGATTACACCCAACTCCTGTACGCAGCACTAGATATAACTTCTATAGATCTTTCTGATATTGCTATACGTTGTGAAATATAAGTCACAGATGGCAATTTAATACCACTTAAGTGTTTTTCTCTTCATTCAGGTTTGAAGGGCTTTGAAGTTGTATCTCTTTTCGTATATTTGAAGGATCTCATTAGTTTGCCTCTTGTAAACAATACTTCAGCATTGCCATTGTCGCCAGTAAGCGATTCGGACAATACTAGTATTTTTGTCTATTCTTTATCTAACTATTTTCTGTAGTTATTTACTCCTTTTTCTTCTTTCTTCTTAAAGTAAGTAGATATATTAATATATCATATAACCATTTTCTTGTTTGAGCGTTGATCGTTAAAAGCTTTTTTACATAAATGGTACTTTTTTTTTTCTTTCATACAAGTACAAGTATTAAAGTTTACCCACTTATAGGCAGCAAATCAAATAAAATTTTGATTTCTTCTCTAGATTTTGTGAGATTGGAATCAAGCTTATTTGATCCTTTTCTGCATTCAGAAAAAATCCTGTTTTTAGCATGATAAGCATTTATTATTTGTGAAGTTCTTTTGCTAAAAACAACGGGGATAAAAGTTCTTAATCATATTTGTTCTATTGTGAGAGCTAAAGTGTCACATATTTCATTTAAAGAGCGATCCTTTTCGGGATCAATTTTGTGGTTATGTCTAATATAACAGAAGCTCTTCATAACATATTCGTAAGTAGACAAGTTAAACTTCAAGCAAATCACTAAATTTTCACAAAATAGGACATTCTGAAATTTGGTTTATCTTCACTAGTTTACACGAAATCATTTTATTAACAGCAAAGAACACCTACACAAAATAGCAAATCAATTACTTAATCTGTTACAAAATAGACGGAGTGAAAATACCAACTGAATTGAACTTGGAAAACTTAATGACTTGACACTAACTCTGACAGTGTCACATGAGCACATAATTTTCGGCCTCCCCTCAATAACATCGACTTCGGCAATGACTCAATGTTCTGGATGTCAAGCCAAGGCTATTTTAAAACTGCTTTTATATTTCTATTCGTATCATAAAGCTTATATAAAACTTTATTTGATAATCGTGATATCTAGAGAATATTAGACAAAATTCCAAAAGTGTGTTTTTATGAATGCGGCACCTCAAGACGTGCTATAATATTTTTCATATTTCTAAGTCATTTTATTTACGCCAAAAGGCAAATTTTCGAACTGTTATAAATTAAAAATTGAAAGTTTATTTTTTCATTCAATTATAATATACAGTATTGCACAAGCAAATAGCATGGTGTATCATATCAGAAAACTGAACTGAAAATAATCAAATTAATTAAAGGGAGATATTCAAATACGATTCCTTTCTCTTGTTGTTACTGAAAAATGTATTTTAGTTGAAAAATTGTTGACATTTTCTATTATTTCTAAAAACATTCAAAAATTTTCACTTTCTATTGAAAGCTGGTTATTTAAATACACGTTTCAAAATGATTATCTTGAAATATTCAGCAATAAACACAAATTATAGTTGCCTTATACAATGCGTAGATAAATTTTAAGACATTCTTTAAAAATTGTGAAATTCCATGAAATATATTTCAGTATATTTATATAATTAGTAACAGCCTGTAATTTTTCGAGATGCTACGGGATTTTAATTATGTTTTTTTTATATATTTTTTACTTTCATTTTTAACATAAGTAATTTAATATAAGTGAAAAAAATCTCAGGTGTCTTAAGATAGAATGAATGGGCTATACTATCTGTTTGAATTAGCAGTCAGAAAGGGGCTTATGTAAAATAAAACCTGAGAAATTCCTTAAAAAAAGGGGGAATGCTTTTTTAAGTAAAAGGAACTCCTCTTAACTAATTTATTAAACAATGAACTTCAAAGTCAGATATGTGGATATATAAGAAAAAAAAAATGTTTCATCACACTGCAAAATGTGATGTTTTTGCATTCGATAGAATGCGAAATAAATTACACTGCTAGGGCTTTCGCTTCAATTTTAAACGCAGAACACAAATATATACGCTAATATGGCTGAGAATCGAAATAAAATGCTTCCACAAAAAAGGCTTTGTTGCTTCTTACTTTTGCTGTAAAATCAATCGAGATGAAAATGGTAATTTGAAGCATTTATAAATTAAGTGACAATAATAAAACTCTATTACTGTTTAAGTAATAAGTAATAATTTAGTAGGATTTAGATTTTGCCTTTTACCATCCCTCTGAAAGATTAAGAAAACTTAAGAATAATTATCCTTCGGCACATATGGAATAATTTCTACAATTATTCATATTCATATTCATAATTATTCATAATTTATTCATATTTTCATAAAAAGGGGAATAAAAATTTATAATATATGAAATTTCCGCTATTTCCATCTCAGGTTTCATTTAAATGAAGTAAAAAAAGGTTTTTTAAGGGATTTTGTTTTCTCAGTAAAGGTCATTGAAATAAAAAAAAAATGCTCTCTAAACATTTCAGAAAACCATGTAATTCATTTTGTCTGTCGCATATTTTTATTTTTGTGACTTCAATCAAGCCCAGTTTTAAATTTAGTTTTAATCTAAGATAAATCATTCCATGTTGCCTCAGGGTTTTCTTTCTTCCAAGAATAACTAAATAAAGCTTCGTTTTCTTTTGAAATAAAAACCTTAAAACCATTCTTGCTTTCGCAGTTTTTGCAAAATTTCTCAAGCAGAAGGAGGGATAACAATATCATTCATTTCTTTTCATTAAGTAAAACTATTGATTACTGAGATCTCATTAAGAATGTTTTTGAATAAAGCATCAGACATGCTGTAAATTTTACAGTTTGAGGATTATAAATTATTTATCAATCTTGATTTTTTCGAGTAAAGTCATTATTTATAAATTAATTATCAAATATAACGGATATTATTTAAATAGAAGAACTATACAGCATCCATTATTTTTTTAAATACTCTATTTAAATTAATAAGATTGGGAATATTTTTGAATTAGTTTTAAAAACGGAAAAAAAAATATATATTTTTTATTCTTCTTGGGGGTTAAATTAAACAGAAATTATAAAGAAAAAAAAAGATGAACGGGTTTAATTTAAAATTTATTCTTAATTTTAAACATGTTTCTAAATCATAATATATTTGGATAGTAAGAAATTATTTTGTACAAAATTAACAACACGTTGATGGCGCATCAATTTTAGATAACTTTTCACCTCTAGATTGAATGCATGCTTCGATATTGCTTGCTTCCATGTTTATCCAGTCGCTAAGTAAATCGATAAATATCCAGACATATTTAATTAAGAAGTTTAGCATAAAAGATATTGTTGCTATCACGGCTGTAAATGTTTTTAATGCTTAGAATCTTGTAAACCATGCAATCTACTTGGTATCTTTAATTTTTTATTACATAGCTCGCAACAATCCTCATTTTCTATTTATTTCACTAAATAACTCGGATTTCAAATAATAAAGAGCGTGAATACAAATCATGCATTATGGCTAGGTCTTATTCAGAATGTAATTGAGGTTTATTGAAAAAGTCACGTGTTTTGCTTTTGGATGCCTTAGAATGATTGCAACTTATTTCGAAAGACACACATGGAAAGGGAAATTAATAATTGCATTTGTTTTATAAATACTTTTATAACTTTTCTGAAGATATAAATGAAGATACCGAATTCAAAGTAGAAATTGATTTTTTTTCAATGCATTTCAATGAACATTATAAATTGCCTTTCAGACAAAACATATCTTACATATGTAATTATAAAAATTAAATAGTTAAATGTTTAGTGAAAAACTAACCCTTATATTAAAATAATAATTTGATAAATGTAATTCAAGAATAATGACGAATATTTGGTTAAATAGTATGGTTAAGTTTGAGTCAAAAATATTCGTTTAGCTAACCATATTAAGCACAATTCATGAATAATGCCTTGCATTCGCAATTGTTTTGAACTAAAGAAATATTAGTAAAATATTGTGAATCACATGTAGAGAATCCAGATAACACTCCAGTCAAAAAAAGATTATCAACTGATGAATATTTTTCTCTTTTTAAAAAGACAGTTCTCAGATTTTTCTAATAATAGATTTCTTATTTACTGCATTTAGAAATTTACAGTTCCTCAAATTACTGAGTAACGCGTGAGATAGTAAGATGGGAGATGTATGAACGTTTTTTTTTCATACAAAGTTTAAGTTGCTTTTTCCTATATAGTATATTTAACAAATTTTTAAAATATATTTTATGCAGAGTAATGATTATGCATGTATTTTCAGCAAAAATTTCACATGTTCACTGAAACAAATTCTTTCTTGTATACAAAGATCCATTTAAAGAGAAAAAAATGACTTTTAAATGCATTAAACTGCTTATTACACAAGTATGTATTTATACTAATGTAGAAATGATGACATCTTCGATTTAAATTTTGTAAAGGAAACATGTATTTTAAATTTTATTGATTATGCATCTTTTTTATTTCATCTAGTATTTATTTTAACAAGATATCCATCACATTTGTGACTTTTGGTGATCTACTTTCTTTAAACTGTTCATATAAAATTTTAAAACAAATAAAAAAACTTCATTACATAGGGGACCTCAAAAAGAACAGAAAAATTAAACTACAAAAACTATGAAAAAGGGGGGGGGATGATGTACTTAGAAAAGACAGCAGAAAATCTTTTGTTAAAACGCTGTACGTAGATTATAACCTAAATTTTAAAAAATGATCATGAATATAGCAATTATTGATATTGTCAAAGCCCACCAATTCCGAACTCTGTGCATCCTTTTTAATGAAATGTGAGTGTCCGAATGAGAGCTGCACTATCCATTCAACATTTCTTTTGAATAATCATGTTTATTGGAAGATTTCATTGGCATTTCAGACCAAACAAACGCTCAGCTTCGGTTGTCATCCTCTCCACACAGTAAGCAGTAATACGTGATCCAATTTTAATTAATCACCGTAGTTCCGCCTTTAATATGTCTCCGAGTGTTTGCCTTTCTAGCACATATGTTGATGGCAGGACCAAAGTACATTTGCAATGTTCTCTGTCTTGCGCACTCATTGCTTGTAAACAAAGGAATGTGGTAGAGATAAGGCGAAATTTATGCAGATTTATCTATTTATATGCATCGCTTTGGACTGCCAAATACATATGTTAGGCAAAAGGGAAGCATTTTCTGTAAAGTGTAGAATCGAGACGACATCTTTGTCGTTTAACGTCAACATATTTTTACGACCAAAATTTAATAAATTTTTTGGGGGGATTTTTTTTCTAAAAATCGTACGAAATAAGAAAGATTAAGTACAGAGACCGGATTCCATAAAACTGTATTTCATTTAAACGCAAAATCATATCTAATACATTTTAATTGTACCATTGATGTAAAAAATACCGCTTAAAAATCATAAAGTTCTAATAATTTCCTTCAAAAACGTAGAGCTGTGCTACAAATATTTCAACTTATTGAATGCTTTGAATACTTATTCTACAAATACAGCTGTAATTCGAAGAAAATCGTTAGAAAAGTTATTTTTATTATTATTAAAAGTTATATTTATTAGTTATTTTTTTTAAATAAGTCTAATCATCACTTAATAGTTAATTCGAATTTTGTTGAAACTGTATTTTGTTTTCGGTCAGAAATCTAACAGAATACGTAACATTTCGTATGTTAAAACTATAAATATAATTCAAGAATTAAAATGATTATGCTGATTAGTCTTTTTAATAAACGTCAAGAAAATATGATTTGGGGGGGGGGATTTTTCAAAAATATCAATATGGCCTATAAATTTTGCTTCAGGCCACCTACTAATCGTATATTGATTTAATATAAAATTATTTTCTAGAAATTCTGATTGATAAAGATGTCATTTGATTCTATGAAGAATAATTTTCAATTATAGTCTAGCTCTATTGACTATATGATATTGCAGAGCTTGATTTTTATTTATATCTGTCTTTTATTTAATCACCCCGAGAAAAGGTAGCTATCATAAACAATTTATTTTCAAACACCATTCTTTATAGAGTAGTAAAAACCAATTAACTACGAAATATAAGAAACATGAGTATGCTGACATATATTAATCATGTAATTTGTTAATATGAGATCATGCTTCACACCAAAAATAAGTACAAAGTCACAGATGAATATACAAAAGGAAGTTAAATATTTGGAAAATGTGTTTGCGAATTTGATTCAGAAAAGGTATTAATCATATTTCCAAAAGATATGAATATTCTTATCTAGCTTAAAATATGCGCTGCATCAGTTTAACTCTATATATTTGATATTTTCTCTTCCACTATCTAAAAAAAGAAATGTACTAAAAATACCCGAACCATTAATTTGAAATACCGTAAATAACATGTGAATAAAGTCACTAATTGAAACAATAAAAGTATCATTGTGAAATAAAAATGGTTTTAAAAGGAATTGTAAAATTTAAAAAACTATATGAAAATAAAATTGTTATCCATAACATGCGTATTTGTTAAAAGGTATCAAAACGGTGTTTATGTTATAAAACGCTTCGAAGTTATTGTCGTTAAAGTTTTAAAAATTTATTAATTTTAAAATTATCCTTAAATGAAAATCTTTTTTTTTTTTTTGCCTTGATAAAACATTTCCTTTCTAAGGCTTGACTACTCATTACTTGCTTGACCCCGATTCGGTGATCAAACGCCAAAGATAAAATAACTACAAATATTTTCTTCTAAAGATCCAAAAATGGGAAAAAAAATCACTAAAAAGTCCTGTTTCTCTAAAAATTGTCCCTGTTTCGACACCGTCTAAAGCAAATCTTAATTCGTAAAAACTCACATTTAAAGAAGACACGTACAACTGTATTAAGGAAGCCTCAACAAAATGCAATATTTTTCCAAATCTGCATTGGACAACATTGAACATACTATTGAAACAAACACTTTAATGCATTCTTTTCACTAAGATCATGAACTTTAAGGTATGCGACTACCTTAAAACATTGTTTATAGATCCCATGGGCGAAATTTTTTTCATTTTTATTTCTTGTAGTTCAGACTTTCATCTTTCCAAAGCAGTTTATGTATTTTTGGAAAACGAAGGACTGACCTATCATCCAGGGGAATTTAAAAAAAAACATATTTTTCAGCTGAAATTTTCATTTAACTCCAATTTTCTCAAAAGTTTAATTTGCATAAAATTTCTCCACCGTTAACATGATATCTCAAAAACTAATAGAGATGTTTGCAGAAAAATTTCAGCGTGTGCTTTAAATTATATGGCCAATGAAATGAACCAAAGGTTTTATTGTTGATGAAAAACTTTTTTCATTTATAGGTGTTTTTAGAAAAATTAATTGAATTCCTGGAAAAATTGCATATATACGTATATTTTTACCCATAACTTATTTGCATCTCAAACTTTTTCTTAGATTTTGGTACGTTTCATTCTTCATTATATTCTCTAACTTGTGTACAAAGAAAAATTGATTGTTGCTTTACAATATTGTGTAGGATGTTAACCATTTTGGTTAAATTTCATTAAAATTTACAACACATTTTCTATTTATCACAATACATTTTATTTTCAAGTAATTTTTTTGCATTTATAGTATTTTGTATCAAAATCGACAATGCATCTAAAACCCATTGTTTGAAAAAATGAAATCATCCATTTTTTAAAAAAAATCTTTGAACGTTATCAGTTACCTTAAATGAATAACATGAAGACATACATGAAAAATATAAAAGTAGAGACACATTTTTAAAAGTATAATGCTTGCAATAAAATGATAAGAGATATGGAATGATGGTTAAAAAAATCTATATAGCAAACTGATATCTTCATCATAAATTTAACTTTTATACTTTCGAGACTAAAACCTAATTTTCCATTGTCTAATTGTTTGAATTCCATTTTTTGTAAGCTTAGAAATGTGTAATCGGTGCAAGTAATGCAATGAAAACACCAAAATCAATCCAAGTGAAACAAGTGATGTTAATACAATTTACAATTATGTAAAGTTACATTAACATAATTTCGCACATAAGTTTCCAAACTACAAATTTTAAAATTTATTTGTCTCAAGGATGATTAAAAGGTACAACAATTTCTTAAATAAAAAATTTCACAATACGTTTCTTCTAAAAATGTGACCAATTTGAGGATTGATCCAGTTTTAAAGAGACAATTCAAAACAGTTTATTCATACAAAATACAGCAAGAAATCAAATGCACCTGTTTCAGTTGATATCAATACCATAATGCATATGAGAAATCTGTATAGAAGAAACAATGCTTGCCTAAAACATATACTGAGATAGATAGAAAGTTAAATAATTTCCAAATGTGTCTTAAAATATTATTTTTATTTTGAATAATGCTTCAGCAAATATGAAAAGTTGGATACAGTTTTGGAAAAAAAAATGTTTTATTAGTTTAAAAAAAAAAAACTTAATTTTTTTGTAAGAAACCACATTTGTATTTCTTTTTTCGATATTCGCAGTCAAAATTATTTCGACGATTTTCATAAAAAATACATCTAACGTTACTTTTTATAGTTTTTGAGTTATCAGATGAACTAAATTTTAGTTCTGTGCCTTTAAAATAAAATAAAAATACTGCCTCGTGATTGAAATGTTAAAATAAATTATTCAGGTCTAAATGTTTTGCATGTTATTATATCCTTCATAATTTAAACATTTTAATTTCGCATGGATTAGTGATTCTTGTTGTTGATTACAGAGAAATATTTAAAAGAAATGCCTTTCTTCAAGCTGTTTGTCAATATGAATTATTTAGAGAAATGATTATTTTGCTCTCTCCTTCCTCTAGAATACCCATCTGAATAATCCCCTCCAACCAAATTATAGCGTAATCGTATAGTTGCTGCGAAACGCAAAATCTAATTCAAACCTGAAAGCGCGGGATCGATTCTGGGGTGCCTGACTTGTTTTCGGAAAGCAGTACGTCAAACTCGTGAATTTGCATCGAGAAGCGTTATTCATTCCACCCTTTTCTACAGGGAGCTCCTGAGCAAACAAAGCAAACTTGAACTAGGTTTGTTATGGTCAAAGACAAACATTTAAGAAATCCCCCGATGAAATATTATAATAAGGAAGAGTTTACCTGCAATCTAAAACAGAAAAGATGTATTTTGGGTAGAAAAGTAAGAATCTCAAAGAGATTTAATAAGACGCGTACATTCTCCAAGAAGGAGGATATCTATTCAGTCCTACGTCAATGCCCATTTACATAAATATGTAATAAATAAATAATATTTAAGAAGAAAAAGTACCGTTCAGAGTAAATAACATGAAGAAAAATTTCTTTTGAACTTTATGTAAATGAGTAACCTAATTTTCGTTATATTTTGTTTTTTATTAATTCTATTTTGTTGTGCTACTTTTTTATATATGTATATGTTTTTCGCATAGCATAAGTTGGGGCACAATATTGTACAATACCTTACGATATTATACAATATTGCAAAGATTGTTTTATATCATACAGAATTGTACAATATATGTGCGCTACTACAAATATACAATTTTTATTCTGAATTCTGATATTTATACCTCTATGTAACAAAAGAATTCTAACAGAAGATTATCATCACTTCCAAATTTATTTTATGTGTTAGAAATATTTATGAATTAAGAGGGCTCGGTAACCCAAATTTTTTTCCTCAATTTTTAATAGATAGGTGTAAAGTGTGCAGAAACTTAAATTTATGAAATATTTTTCAGATTCAAATATTACAAATTTAAATATTTTAATTAAAAAAACTAAGCTTTTTTAAAAAATTGGTTCTTTTTGTACAATTTTCACAATATTTTTCCCAAAATTTTTAAAGGGACCTCACAATGTATGTAATAAAATCAAGGATAGTATTTTTTATATCTGTGTTATTTAGTGTGAAAAAAATATTTCATAAAATTTTGAAATTTGTTTGGAAAATAGTAATTTTTTTTTCACTTTGAAAATTTTTAGAAAAAAATGTAATCAAAATTTTTTACAAATACATCCCTAATTCTATTAAGCATACATGTAAGAGTGAGCAGAAAAATTTCATTCAGTTTCATAAAATGTGATTGATTTTTAACATTTTGTAGCAGACAGAATTTTGGGGAAAAAAAAGAAAAACCCTGAGAAAAACAACTTTAAAGTTTTCAACACACTAAAACTAGAATAAAAACAGTTCATATCAAATTATTTTTTTCTCAGAGCAATAATATGGCATTTATAAGTGCTATGGCACCAATTTTATTCATATACACTATCATGTTTATTAATTACCATTACCATATGTAGGGATTATTAGAAAAATTAGGCGCACAAATTACAAAAATTTTAAATACACATTTTTAACTCAGTAAATTTTTTTTAGTAAAAAGATTATTAATTGATCAGCAGTTTTGTTATATATAATATACAGTAAAATTTCTGGCCCATTTGATTGAAATTTAAATGAAATTATCTATTTAGAAGCAAGCCATTTTCTAGTCACTGCATGCGATGAAAAACAGTTTCGAAGACATAAGTACAAAAATATTCAATGTGAAATAGCTTATGTAAGTACAAAATATTTTAAATATTATATTATCGTTCAAACATGATTCTATAAAATTTTTGTGTTCATCTGAAGTATATAGATGAAACAATCAAAGCATTAATTGATATAAGGAGTTACAACATATTTGAAAATGAGTAAAAAAATAATGTGCACATATTTCTATAGCAAGGCAGTGCAGGGTATTATTATTCAATGAAATATAATACATTTTTCTGTGTAGAACACTTATAAGATTTACTGATTTAATTTAAATTATCGATTGAATTTATCATCAACAGTTGAAAAAGAAGTCGAGTTGATTTTTCACAGCCATAGCTGCATATACATAACCTTCAGTTCATGTAAAAAAAAAAAAAAAAAAACTATTTAGCACTCAGCTTCAAATTTACATCTTTTTTAAGGCAGTCTGGAGAAACTACATTGTAGAAAAAATTTGAAATGTGTTCTGTTGAAACAAAAATATATTTCTTTCCATTTAAACTAATATCAGTTTTATCTGCTAGTTTTGGTTTCATTGAGAAATCTGACAATCGCAAATTTGAATCAGTTTCGTTTAGTAAATTTGATTCAATCACAGGTACATTGAGCTGTTTTGATTCCTTGCCTTTCCACCTCTTGTTATTTATAGCAAGAGAATGGGATTTCCTTTAATTGAAAGGCAATTCCGAAACCAATTAAAAAGCAGGTAAGCAATAAATAAATTCTGTTGTCTTGAAAAACACAGTTTTGGTTTCAGAGGTATAATAATACACAGCGTGAAATTCAATTAAAAAGAAAGAAAGTAGTAAAACCATAAACAAACATGGATTTAACCGTTACAGTTTCAAATAGCTTTCCTACTTTTTATTCCATGGAAAAATTAAACAGCTTTGCTGCGCACATGAAATATGTTTGATGTAAACACAGGAAGAGGGTGTGGCACCTGATATCGCGTTAGACAAAATAACTCTTGCTTAACACAAGTCGGATTGTTTTGAAATTTTCTGATTAATAAGCCAAAAGTTTAAGTATCATTATTCACTAAAAACCAGAAAACCGATATTTTAATCGATTTTCGAAATTTTTAAGGTACCTAGTGCCATTAATTTTAATATTTTCAATATGAAAAAATTGAAAACAGTGCATTTTATATAATTACTTTTGTTTTGATATTGTTTGATTTCATACTCTACATCTAAACATGAAATGCTATTACATAATTATATTTATTGCAATTGTTTGTCAGACAATTTGTTCCATAACAATAAATATGAGCATTCTGAAGCTTAGTTTAATTTAGTTACATGAATGTTCAGTTTGAAAGCTACATAAAGTCTATTTTAGGATGGACATCGTAAATTTGTGCCCTGGACAGACAACTAAGGCCAGATAATATATCTCTCCAAACTACCACACAGTACCAATGGGGTGAAAATTCGCAAACAATCTGAAGCCGTTATTCCATTTGCCTTTGGCTACTGTTTTCATATACTTTCTTCCTTACCGCTAAATAATGTTTAAAAAAATGAATTTGCTTTTATGAATTTAACAGACATTAGTCATTACATGCGTATTTTTAGGTATATGCTTTTGTCTGCAAATACGGAAGTGTAGGGCATAAAATATATGTTTTCTGTTTGTTTCTACGGAATATAAATATAGTTAAATATTTTTTATTCACTTCCTTCTGTACAGAAATGGGCACATTAAACAAAATGAGAGTCTTAAGTTCTTAACTAATAATAGGAAGTACTGGCAAAACAAATGGAAAATATCCATACATGTTAAATTGTTAAAATACTAATTTCTTTTACATTTCAAAAAATTCATTTCAATTTTCCATGAAAACAAACACATTTAAAAAACCAATAACTATAAAAATTTTAAATTCTCAGCATACTAACACAAAATTGCTTCTATGAGATGATGAATATCACAGTTAAAAATTCATTTATCATTCGAAATTGTTTGATACTTGTCTAAGCACACAGTCAGCACATTTATCAGCAGTTGACCATAACAAATCCTGTCGATACTGCTACGTTCAGTGGTGGCGGGGTAGTCGGCTGTATGCAAGAAGAAGAAGAAGTCAGCACATTTATTACTTCTGTATATGAGTGTCAATTTTTAAAAATCATAGTACGAATGTAGGCTCTCTTGTAATACTAACCATAACTCATTCATAACTTGAGTCTATGACTTAGTTCATGTCAAGCGATGGTATGTGCTGCATGTAATCCATGCTCTTATATAGGTAGTAGCCGGCGTCCTGGCCTAGGTGAGGTGCGTCTTTCCCATGATCTGGGCATCTTTGGTTAGAGTCCTGTTTCTGGCATGGATGTTTTTCCTCGGTTCTATTTGTGAGACCTGAATAAATGTGTCCCCTCCTATATAAAAGGGGTTGTGCAAGCGAAAGTTATGCTTGAGTAGTTAAGACTATCCTTTGCCTTTGTTGAAACTGCTGAAGCAAAGGACGCACCCGTGGTTTAAATTCACTGACTTCATCAGGGAACTTATTTGTGACAGTGCCAATAGAAACAACAACAATAATATATGTATCTTAAAATTACTCCCAACTTTTTGTATGTAATCTCTCTTATTGTAATGTAACTTGTAAATAAATAACTGCCACACTGATTCGGACTTTTTGCTGAACTCCTTAATGACCCCTTAACTTAAATTAAATACCATCATGCTCTATTAGAAGAGTGAATTTACATTTGATGACAATTGATACTTTTGATTAAATTGTTTTGTTTGAGCCATATACTTTAGAGACATTGAATTCAATGTACCGATTTTACGAGATAAATAAATGCAGAATTGATGCAATTAACTTCTCCATTTCTCATTCCTAAATAAACTTGCATACTCATTTCAAATGTGAGACGATTTTCATGACTTTAAGAAATATGATACCTCGTTGTCACTTTTTTAAGTTTAGGTTTAGTTATATTAACGTTTCGACGTGAAGCAGCACTAGGGTTACTTGAGACGGATCTCGCAATTTTGAACCGCGTTCAGATGACGAGGACGACACGTTAGTAGACATCCCCTTCTTCACATCACACCATACCAGCTGCAGGACGTTTGACCTGACAGATTTAACATGCAACAGACACGACGGTTCTTTGGTGGAGCCTGAAACCCGACGGATAACAAGCCAAGACCCTTCCACGAGGCCATCGTGGGGCCTACCACATTGTCAGAAAAACTCTTGAAGTGTATTTCATTAAGAAGGGACATATTTCAATTAAATTTATCAATAAAATTTCTGTAGTGCTGATATATATATATGTTATATAATTTATTTGTGCACGAAATGATGAACAAAATTTCTTTATTATCGCTTGTTAAAATACAGAAATTATTTAATACTTGGCATTGCATGTTTAAAGGCTTGGAGCTCCGAAAACAGAAACTCTTAGAAATTTAATTAATTTTATTCCTATGAAACATTCTAAGAATTTATCCAAAACTGTACAATTTCTAGCTTTTTCATCCGTCGTATTATTTGAAAAATGCTTCTAAAATGAAAGTAAATATCGAGGTTTGGAAGAGAAAGGCGCCGTTGGTGTGAGTATTAAAGCCGTCAATGCAACTAAACGTAATTAAAAATCCATTTTTCAGATGTCATGCATCGCTCTCTTACGAAAGTAATCAATGGATCAAAGGAGATGCGACTACAGTTTGAAGTGGACAAGCTATCCAATAAAACGCGATTTCGTGGTGTTGTTAATGGGAAAAGCAGGGCCTTGCTGAAATTCCAGTAATGATGCTGTTCCGGGTGCGTCCCTTGCAGCAACATTACCGGAAAATAATTGTTCCTTGTTCACTTCCAACGTTCTAATGAAACTCGTTATTTCTACGGAAAAGTTCTATTTGCTTTTGGTAGCACGGCGCATTTAAACGAAAATATCGCGCATTTCAGGAATCTAGAATACGGAATCAGCTTTTCTTCGCAGGTGAAACGTAGATAATTCGCAACTATGCATTAGTATCATGAGACACATGGACATTAACGATAAATCTATTCCATTAATTGGATATGATTAATTAGGAAGTGTGATCATTGTTCACCTATTGTTCAAATATGTTCTATTTAACATTATTATTTAGATTGCAGATATATTTCCACTTTCTAATGCTTATGTAAATCGAGCTTAATAATTCGACTTGGAATTAGAGCTCTGTTCAGTTCCATTACACATCCTTCACAATTTTTATTTGGTATTCGAACAAAACATGCTTTGAAAAGTATTGCTTTTAATATTTAAAATGACATGAAAACTTAATTAGGCATTTTGAAAATTATTGGCAAGTTTTTGAATGATTCACACTTAAAATGAGATCTTTGTCCCTTTATTGAAATTATAAGCATGGTAAAGCTAAAAATATGTCTTCTTGGAATTTTATTTACAAATTTCCATAAATTAAGCAAAGGAAATATGTGTCATTATTAAAAACGAATTTGAATGCCTATTTGTATAAACTAAGCTAAATTTATTTACGAAACTAAAATTTCTCGTTCTTTATAAAATTCTGAAGTACTGAATGGATTATCATCAGGATAAAAATGATCTGAAGTATAAAGAAGGTTTTGCGGCAATTACTAAAGCAGATAGTTATTTTTATTTATTAAAAGCTGTTTTTATTGAGCATGTGATGTGTTGAATAAATCGAATGGTACATGGTAAACCCAAAGATTTGATTAGAAAACCGAATGTAAAATACCATAAGAAAAAAAGGATGTTCACCTCAGTGATACAGAAAAAAGGGTCATCAACTTGAAAATTATTTGCTATTTCCCATTACTTAAAAATTATTTTAATAGTCAGTAGGAGTGTAGGATAGTAGTGTTCAATTAAATTTGGAATTATTTTCGAAAAATTACTAACAATTTTTGAAAAGATTAGTTTACTGCAATTTTTAAAAATAATGTGAGATTATGAATAGATTGTCGAGAAGTTACGAGATCTTGAAGGTCTTTCGTGAAAATTATTTTTTCATTAAAATTAAAACTCTAGACGATAAAAAGGTTCGTTGTATTTACGATGGTTTAAATTTAAAAAAATTAACTAAACAGAATTACAGTTTTTTTTAAATATTTAAGCTTTTACTTAAAACGTTTAATTCTTTTTACTTATAGCTGGGAATTTGAAAGTTAAAAAATTAAACATTTTGTATAAAACTTTGCCATGAACATTTAATAAATATTTATTTTATGTGCTTTAAATGTTGTCGAATGCTGAAGTAAAAAATGGCTTTCAGTGATGGTGACAATCACTTTAATAATTAATTTTTCATTAATAAAAATGTATGAAAATATCTTATTTCCTAGAAAGATAGGGATATCATCTATTATTTTCTAAATGTTAATTTGTAAATGGATATGGATGTTGATTTGTACATATTTTATAAGAAAGTTAATAATTTTATATTTAAATAACGCTTGATCAATATTGTCATACAATAATAATACAAGAATATTGTATAATAAATTTAGATTTAAATTATTACAAAATGTAATTAATGTTTAGTAAACTTAATCAATCACAATCAGATCTAAATTTATTTAAAAATCTACATCCTATTGATGATGTGTTAAGCCTGTTAATAAAATAATGCTAGTTTTATACTATAGGATATAAACCACAATTTCTCAGCCAGCTTTCAAGAGGCAGGCCTATAAAGAAAAAGTGAAAGTATATTTCAATAGTCGCTAGTATTTATTTACTTCAATTTATAAACTCCAACTGACAGTGAAGACTGAAGTTCTAGTAGAAGCTTTCAGTACTGGGAATAGGGCAATTCTTTTTCATTTGAATTTTATGAGCAGCAGTGGTTCTTTTGAGTGCTCTTACGTGAGTAAAATTATGAACGAATTTTCAAGAGTGCTTTTGAGAAAGACTTTGCTTCGCATCTTGCTAAAAGTTGAAAAGATTTTTTTCCTTCGTCCACTCTACTAAACCTGAACGTGTCGTTTTCCTTTTAAACTTCCATGCCGCAAGAAAAAGAGCACAACATTTTTCTTGACTGTTGTATTGATTCGAAAACAGTATAAATTGATATCTAGAACACAAGCTGATGGTGACACTATTAAAACATTTTCTTTTTTTCCAAAATTGGGATGAATCACATCTATAAAATTGATGATAAATGAAATAAGTTCGAACGCCAATAATGAATTTTAATTTCTTGCTTTTACAATCACCTTAAAATCAGAATTTAAAAATCATAGGCTGTCCATCAAGAAATGAAAATACAATTTCACATATTTTAATTTACTCGATATAAAAAAATATAATATTCAACATTCAAAATAACTTTTAAAAACTTTGCTTAAACCACTAATTACGGATCCAGATGTTAAAAAAAGAGTTTTATCAAAATATTAATATTTTAGTCACTTTGTAGTCATATATTAAAATTTTAGTCAATATTTTAGAAATTTCGAAGATAAATATTTTATTACATAACAGTGCAATCACAATAGTTCATTATAATTAAATTTATTTTTTGAGTATCATCGAAAACAGAAAACAAAGAAGCCATATCAAAGTTTTGTTTTGCCATTTCATTTTCATTTTTATATACTATTTCTCTAGTTCATTAAATGAAATCGGTCGTTATTGTCACGGATAAAAACCGAAAAGAAGCCAGTTAGTTCTGTGTACGATTCTAAGCATTCAATGTTATGTTTCTGATTTTTAATTTAGTTAAATACAATAGTTTTTTAGGCAACAGCTACAGATCTTGATTTCTTTTTCGTTTGAAGAAAAAATAGCTAATGCTAAAAATGTTTTTACTAAATGACTTTGATAATGTAAAATAAGACGTTATTTATTGCCTTATAATAATTGAATTCGTTTCTTTTATTGCTTAAAAATGTATTACATTTTTATTAACAAATTCATACCCAGCTCTTTTCCTTTTATTTCTGCAGAATTTAAGAAATGATATTAAAAAATTAAATTCAAAATACTAGCGGTTGAAATCTTTTTTTATACAAACGTTCGTTTTAACGTTAATTGTTCTCTATAAAATAACAAACGTTATTTTTTCTATACGAACGTTCTCCCGCTGGTGTGGTATGGTATGGAGAGGGGATGCCATCTCAAGTGACGAAGTTGAAAATTCTGACCGAAGATGAAATTTACTATGTCCGTTTCAAAAAAAACCCTAGTGTTGCTTTACAACGGGACGTCAACATAAAGAAAATAAACTAAATTTGCTTTCTAGAAGAGATTAAATAGTAAATTCAAACATTTTATCATATCTATTAGAAGGAGTTTGTAATCATTAGTTTGTCAAAGAAATTACGTACATTTGGGAAATATGAATAACAAATATTAGAATCTAAAAGGCATTAAGATGCTTAGACTTAAAGAAAACTAATTTGTATGAAATACACGGGGCAAAAATCTGTGAAGATATTAGAAACAAATACATTAAAAATGAAAACGAAAGGAAAATGTTAAAAAAAATTATTAAAAAAATATACTTAATATATGTAAAAATACTTTTTTAATTCTTTTGCAAGCTTCATTGAAAAATCAATTAATGAAAACATAATACAACCGACGTTACAAAAGATGGAGGCTAAGAAATGATACTAAATATAATAATATAGAATCAAAGAACATTATTCTGTATGTCAGTCAAATCCTTAAAGAAAATATCAATTTGATCTGGTTGATGGTTTTTCGAATGCAGCAATGAAAAAAAGAAATATACAATTGAAAAATTAAACTCATGGAAAAGTCTATTTTTAAGATGTTCTTAAGGAAATAATTACTTTATTAATTTTGAAAAATAGGGATGTTCAGAAGTTGATTCTATCATTCTTAATAAATAATCTATTTATTTAGCATCATAGAAAGAAGACTGCATTAAACATTCAATAACTCCTTTTATAACTTTCAGTAAAAATAAATTAACTGTGTATAAATTCCTAAATCAGCAAATGAACTCATTGAAAATAAGAAAAAAGCTGAAAATACCAAATAATGAAATTCTACATTTAGATTTAATAATGAAAATATATTTCCTGAGTAATTAACCTTGTCATATATTTAAAAAAACACATTTTTCAAAAAATAGAACGTAAAAATTCAAACATAAAGGTAACGGAGATCTAAATGTTTGATCACGTTATAAATCAAGCAATTTTGTTGGATATTGGTAAGTATTCGAATTGAAAATCATTGAAATGTCCAATGAAAGAAATAATATGAGGGGAATAAAATAGTTATCAGTTATTCTAAGAAGTCTTCAAGATCTATTTAGATTTCTTCGTTTCTGAGATAAACATATTTATAACCAAAAGTTTTACGCTTAAAACAATTCTTTTCAGTTTTTTTAAACATCTTATAAACAGAAGATTATCTGAAATGGGTATGTAATAAATATTATATTATTTTTAACTAATCTATTGTGTATTTTCTTTCACATAGTAGTCACATTGCGTATTTCCTTTCACATTATTTTTCTACTGTGAAAATAGTCTCAAAACTTTCTGAAGTTTCAAAATTTCTATCTTTACATTAATCTTTTTCAGCAGTATATTTGTTATTTAATGTAGCAGTAATATATTAATGTAGTATGTTACCAATTAATACAATTTGTAATGCGTACATATATATAATTACAATATAACGTGTACAATACCAAACAATACAATTGTATGTGCTAAAATATATTTTAGTGTACGATAAAGTAATACGAAAAATACTTTTTTTTTCATATTACTATACGAATAAAAACAAGATTTAAAAAAAAATGGAGTTAATTATTTGAGATGTATAAAATTTGTTTTTTTATTAATGCAAATAAATGTTATTAACAATATATCTATCGCAATGCATTTAGTTATTCTTCAATATATATTTCGAATATTTTTATTTTTTATTTTTTGGCAAAGTGCACTTAATCATATATCTTTCAATAAACTGATTTTTAAGATATTTATATCCATCCTTAAAGCAAATAAATCTAAAATTTTCGAGTATTTAAAAATGAACCGACAAAAAAACGAAAATAAATTGAAAACATGTCAAAAGAAAATAACAGCTTAAAAACAATTATAACAAAAGAAGAATCAAGAAAGCCAGTGAAAAGCTGAAAATAAGGCCATAAATAGAAGTTACGTTTTGACAAATCAGCACATTGCTTTTATTAAGGAAAAATATCTCGTTTTTAACCACCGATTTATTCACATAAGTGAAAAACTCGGCTACCGAGTGTTAATCTTCAATGTAATGTTTATCATAACTTTTCTCCAAATATGTCAAACATGTCTTTAACAGCAGCATAACGATTCGTGTCGATTATACAATGGAGAGAAGTGTTTTCCGAACTGTGTTCTTCACTTTCGTCAGTTTTTGAAAAGAAGCTGGAAATTCGCTTTGTAATTTAAATCTCAAATAAATCTATGATCGGTGAGTGAAATTAGTGTTAAAAATATTGAGGAATCAAAACATATTGGTTTCAAAAATATTACAATGGTTATATATGAGTATTGCTCTAGGTAATAATTTTTTGCGGGAAATTTTTTCGATATTTTCAATAATGAATGTAAATGGAAGAGAAACTTAAAGTAAGAATAATTACAGTAGTCTTCAGACAAATAATGATTTAAGTTTGGAAATGCAAAAAAATAAAATGCATAAAATAATTTTTAAACTTTATAATTTAGATAGTATTAAGAGATTTTAAAGGTAAATGAACGAATAATCCATTATCGCTATTCTTATTATATCATATGAGAGAACATGAAATAACTGACTTAGTAATTAAAATTTTGTAAATCAGTATCAGTCATAGGGAATCAACTGAAGGGAAAGGAGAAGAATAGTGGAAAATCAACGATTGCTTCAGATCATTTACATTTACCTTATCCACTGAATGGTAACAAAATATTTGGATAGTCAAGACAGTCTTTAGATTGAAAGTAATCCTCTTACACAGCAAACACTTCCATATAATCTATCAAACTTCATAATTCATTGAAAATGGTTCATGTTTATGAAGTAATCAGCTTCAGATTTTAAATATACACGTCTGTTTCATAGGAAGTAAAAAGATTCGATTAATAAAATACATAATGAATTGTTTGTTTATAGGAATAAAACCTAATAATTTGGTATTACAGATATAATTTTCTAAATTTGATTTCATTAGAGTGCCCCTCACTTTTAAACAATAGCAATTTTGATGTCAAATAAAATGGAGTTGAAGACATAAATTTTATTTTTTTAAATGATCCTTAATAATTATTGATGTTTGTATTTGGTATAGATTTCTCTATTACTTTGGCAGAACTTGGTTCATTCTGACATATTTTCAGAAAATGAAGTTCAATTTATCTGCGTTTAAAACTGTCTAAGATATGAAACATTGAATATATTCAATTTACACAGTTTAAGATTATGCAAACAGCCATTTAGAGAAAGAGCTTTGATCGTCTAAAAATAATGAAATTCAAACCTTCATAAAATGTCAGTTTAAGTAAGGAGAACTTGTCTGTTTAAAATGTGATGTGGTATAAATTTTATATTAAACACTATCAAAAGAATCGGAGTACTGTGTAATAATTTAAACTTTACAATTATTTCAACAGTGCATTTGACATGCGCAAAATAAAATTTAATTATTTACGTTATTCAATGCATGTGGTGTATCTGTCCATTTAATTTTAGTTACTAAACGTGGATTCTATGAAATCTATCTGCTTTGGATTTCTGGAGCTACCTTTTATATTCATAAAAAAAGTTAAGTAACATTTTAACATTAATAATTAATTTACTTTCGATAAATTTTAGAAATCTCCAAATTTTTCTAAAAATAAATCCTGATGTCTACGTCTCCAATCAAAAGGTAAAATTATTTTGGATGTTTCTTTGTTAAGGTACATTTTATTCTAGCAATTCATGTTGCCGTATGATATACATAAAAAATACATATTTTCAGAGTCCTCTATACCCTTTTTATGAGAAAAAAGCAAACATTATATCTTAGATTAATACAATACGGAATTCCAATGCATACGCAAATGCATCTGTTACATAATTCTAATACCACCAAAAGAGATTCCAACATTCCTTAACTCATGAAATGTTCTTCCTAGAGTCAAATTTTGGTATGTTATACTATTTTGTTTTTTGAAGATGGATGGTTTCTCTTGACGCCTGATAATATCATGTTATTCACAATCTTATAACGACAGGGCATTTGTATTAATAGAAATGTATGCGAAACTGTGTTGATGTGGCTAATTGTATTAATTCCTATATTCTGGTAAATTGCGTAAGGGATTTCTATTCTGAAGCACAAATTTCTAGCTTACAAAAAATGGAGACACTACTAATTATTTTTTAAATAAAAAAATAGATGAGTTGTTATATCTCACTTAGTATAAAAGAAATTTTACTAAGGGGGGTTCCTTGGAGTAAATACTAAGAAAAAAGAATGTTCAATTTATAATAACTCAGAAAGAAAAAAAAAATTCTTTATGTATATTAACTGAATGAAAAAGATTTTTCAAAACTTTTGAGAAATGGAAAGCAGTTTTTTTACGTAATATAATTAGGAAGCCGAATAATTAGATCGAAGATAATTAGATCGAAAATAAATAATTCAAAGGAAAAAAATTTATTTTAATGGTTAAAAGAGATCGTTTAATGATTTGAAATCATTTTTGAAATTTCAACTCATTTATTTAAATAATTTCTTGATGCGAATTATTGTAATGCATAAACTTTATAAAATTAAATAATCAGCATTGAGAATATCAAATTAGAGGCAATTGAAGATTTAATCTAATCAATCCAATAATGTTTCTTATGAATTTTCTTTAAACATAAAGTTGTGGGAGCAACTAACTAAATGAACGTGGAAGAGAACATGCTATGGTTAAAAAATACCTTGAATGATATCATTCTAATGCTTGGAGGTAAAATTTCATATTCTTTCTTTAAATAAAAATAATTTTCTATGAAAATTCAACATTTTTAATAAACGCTTTTTCTATTTTTTTAATTTATTGAGATTGTTTTTACTTTCATAAAGATTACTATTCATACAGAACTAAGCAAAATTATTACATTTACTTTAAATTCTGTTTATTTTATAACAACATTCAATCTACATTTTGCTGGTAACATTATTCTCAAATAAAATTGCAATATAAATTTTTGAAAAAAAATTATTTTTTGTCAAAATATGATTTTTTTTTCTACCTAAACATCAAAAAATATGCTGTAAGAAAAGGAGAGTTAAGACAGCAATGGAATTTTCTTTAATTTTACATAAAAGCAAAATAAACAAAAAAACTACTTTCGTACTTCTTCTTAAAAGTATGTTTTTCTTTTCGCTTCAAAAGAAATAGAATTTCGCATTCAAGTCAAGCAAAAAGAAAAAGATAAAAGGAATTCAAAGGAATAATCTTATTTTCATTTTTTGTCTCATTTAAACTATTTCCCCCCTGTGAGTGATTCTTCATGCCCACAATAACTCGAAATATCTTGTTCTTATTCTAGCGACTGTTTCTTTTAAAAGTGAAGAAAATAAAAATATAATGTGCTAACATTTTCTAACCTTTAAAAACAATTATTCTTAAGTGGAAATTACTTTCGCTCAAAATACTTTCATTCATTTTTTGTATTAAAGCGTTCAAAAAAGATTCCTTGGAGAATATATTGAAATAACTTTAGCTCGAATACTGAGAATTCATGCACTGTTAAAACACAAAAGAGCATCAATTACAGCTTTGTTTACTCAAATGAAATTTTATTGAAATTAGTTGAACTACTTTTGGATCATTATAGCAATTTTGAATTCTGAATGGCTTTAATGGATAATAAGGGCATGTATTGTTTGGTAATAAAATGTAAAGATATTACAGCAGAATCTGCGACAATGTAACAACTAAATATAACTTATTTATAAGACTAATTTTCCATCGAAATGTTTATTTTATTATTGAAATCTGTGTTGAAATGATAGACAATCTTAAAGTCCAGCATATCTGTGATTTTGGTTGTTTGATGATTAACGAAATTCAAAAAGGACCCCAAAATTCATTTCATTTCAATCTTCGAAAATAGACATATGAGTGATTTGATATATCTACTAGCCAAATAGAAAAACTATGAAAATAAGATACCTTTATGCATTCATGCTAAAAAAGTGCTGTTTTTACTACTTTGTAGGGTTTTTTTTATGTGGGGAATGTTTAAAAACTCAAGAATTGATTTATATTCTAATAAAAGCAAATCAGGTCAGGATGATTCAGAGTGAAAACTAACTCGTTTATTGATTTCTGATCAATATAATGTCAAGTTATTTTTCATGCGTTGCTTATGTTCCCGATATAGTCGTTTTAGGTAATATGCATGGATTTTTGTCCAAAAGTACCTTTTAGAAACAATTTTACGTTTTTCTAAATATTTATTTCATACTAATAGCTTATAGCTGTTAAACGAAGAAGGAAATAAAGTTAAACATAAATGTTCCTTGTGAAAGAGTTTAAAGAAAATTAAATATCAAAATACGCAGTTTTCGAACATACTTTATTATATATAAGAAATTGATTTCAAAATAGTTAGTATACACACTCAAATTGTATGAAGCAAATTTATTGTTAATTCCTAATTGAGAGTGTATACAATTAGAAATAGTGTTTAATTGAGTGTTATACAATTAGTATACACATTCAATTTTCTTATAATTAACATATTTAAAGAGACTTCTCTACATGCAATATATACGTGTAATGATATAGGTCGAATACTAATTCTTCTCACTCGTTTCGTATAAATATATCGATTCTTCTAATTGACAAACAGTAAAATTTAATTTAAAAAACAAAAAATGTTAAGAAAATTAAAACAATCAAAATTAATTTTCTTTCATTGAAAAGAGTTCAACTGGGCTTTTCCTCAAATGCGTAAACGGAGATAGTTCTAAGGAATTATTTTTCAACTCTCAGCATTTTAAAAAGTTTTGAATAGTAAATGTAGCGTCAGTTGGATAGTTAGACTGCATGTTGTGTTTACAATTAATAACTGATAATTATTAAGTCATAGTTTATCTGTTATTTTTCAGATTAAGTCACTCTAGAAGACTTCACATTTTTAAATATTGTATAATGAAATGTTTCTCAATCTTTAGTACCAGATGTTCAAATTATAGATTAACACGATGTTATGATTAAACTACATAGATTTATTTCTGTTTTTGAGTTATTCATAAAAAAATATAAATTATATATTATTTTCCTCAGTAGTAAATGGAAAATTTTTAATTGTTGAATAAGAATGTTTTTTTTTTGTTTTTTTAAACAAGAAAACAATTACATTATCGCTTTTAAAAGTACAGTCGAATCCGGTTAATTGGACCACCGGATAATCGGACCAGCCGCTTATTCGGACCGAATCTTAAAGAACCGAAACAAATCCTATGTACATAAGCCTAATATTATTCGCTTATTTGAACCAAAATTCAGTTTAAACGGACCAAAGAACGTGGCAGGAAAGATGAAAAAGAAGCCACAAGTCGCCTGTGTACAGCAGGAAGCCCGAAAGGGAAAAGAACCAGAGGGAGGTGAGCAAGCACTTTGTTTCTTAGAACGGGCAGCTCGGTAGCCGCCAGTGAGGAACCACTGCTTCTCCACTTTTCGGGGAAATGAAATCCCACGTAAACCAATTTCTTTGGAACACTTTCAGTGAACTGTGCGTGTCTTGTCTCCCCTGCCAAAATGCCTGGAAAAAACATCTACCTGGAATTTTTACCTCCCAGGACCACAGCTTTGGTACAGCCAATGGACATGGGCATCATAAAAATTTTAAGACCTTTTATAGTGAGAGGTTGGTTAATTACGTCATTGAAGCAATTGATGAAAGTTTGCTGACCTCATCATCATCAACAGCCAGAGAAGTCAGTGCAAAGGTCAACATCTTACAAGCAGTTACATTTTTGGCCGATAGCTGTCAAAATATAAGCAGTGAGACAATGCAGGACTGTATTTCTCACTGTGGCTTTAAGCATTTGGTCTTGGAGGTGGATGTGGACTTGCTGATTGAAAGTGAAAATGGTGAGAAAAATGTGGATCTTCAACAGGTCGAAAATTACGAAGAATTTCTATCCATTGACAACGAGCTTCAATGCTACGATGAAAATGAAGATTGCGACGCTGAAATTGTTGCTCGAATTACAGCAAAACACACTACAGCATCGGAAGACCAGGAAAGTGATGATGACGCCCCTAATGAGTTGGTGCAAGTGAAAACACAGGATGCCAGGAAATGCAATGAAACTTTGCGTCGCTATTTCATGCAGGAGGGAATGAAGGCAGTCCCATTGCTGCGTTAGATGTTTGTAGGGATTTTGTTCAAGTGCAGTCCGTCAACAGAACGCATCAGATCACACTAGATAAGTTCTTCAAACGTTGACTGGAATTTGATAAGAACTTTTTTTTATTGTGCTTCGCATGCTGAGTATCGTGTAGATCGTTTCGAAGAATTTGTTTGTAATTTTATTTTTCAATGAATAAAGTTCATAAGCAACAGTAGTTATTGTTTGTATGTTAGCCATACGCTTGTGCCGCACAGTAAAGGTCATAATGACATTTTAATATGTTACGTATAGCACGTCTCGTCTTACAGCATAAGGCATGTTCGTGTAATCGGACCAGACGGTTATTAGGACCAAAATGATCGCATCCCGATGTGGTCCGATTAACCGGAATCGACTGTATATGATTTTATGAAATATGAAGTATATTTTACAGATACTTATTTTATAATACATAATAAAAAGCGTTATTTTTGAAAGTATTCATATATTTTAAAGATGAATTTCTTTTAAAAAATTATACCCATCACCTTTATTTGACGTATTTAAATTAAACAAAATGGGGGTTGTTTTTCATTTTCATATATATCTGTTTGCAACATTTAGTAAAATAAAAAGCAATTTTTTCAAGAAAATTGAAACAACAAATCTTTACAAAAAATGTTTTCCTTTTAAACAAAAATTTAAAAATGTTTTATAGAAAATTAGAAATTTTAAATTTATATTCCTTTTTTAAATTCCAATTTATATCAAAACTATTCCTTCAGGAATCACAAAATAGATTATTTTTGCCAGTTTGTATTCGTTCATTATTATTTATCAGTATAGTTATATGACTGACTAAAGAAAGAAAATATATACTTTGCAAAGAAAAGCATTCTTTTATACATATATTTTAATTTAGTTAATACCAGTCTTACAGTTATTTATTATAGACTGTATACATTATAAAATATTGAAATAACTTTTATATTTTTACATTATAAATATTGAAATAATAAACGAAACACCTTCAGCGAAATTCTGCTATGTTTTCAAAATAACAAATGGTACACGGAACATACATTTATTATTTCTCAACAATATCATGCATCTAAAAATTTTGCAAGCCAATTCTATGAACTAATATTATATAACTATCCTATGTACTTAACTCTCAAGTGGATTTTAATGATTCGAATCAAGCACACTTATATCCTGCAAAGTAAACAAGGTCCATCTGTTCATTCGGTACAAACGGGGAGTAATTAGACAGTTCTATTGGGATATACAATACAAAACGTTCTCGCGTTGCTAAACAGATCTTAAGCAGTAAGCACACCATCCCTCGCCTCTATGACATACCATTTAGACCGCCGATTGATGCACTTTGAGTGCAGATTATATATTCCCAATGGAGCTTACGATTTACATGAAGTATAGATATTAAACACTCGCTTCCAGCCCTGTATTCTTACTAATAAGGACCGAAACGAATGTCCTCAGCAACCCAGCAGAGCAATCAACACTTGCTACCAAAGCATGGACTAATGATGGCAGGAATTTGAACACCGACATTTGTAATTTGTATTCCGTAAAATGGACTTAATAACTATTTATGAAGCCCAAGTTGCATTTCGCTTTAGATATCTGAGTGTGGAGAAAATCCTTTGAACTCGTCTTCCAGTATTGCCAAGTCATTTAGAGGGCCAACAAGTGTATTCGTGCAATTAAACATCACTCTGTTCAGAAAAATCCCATTTATCACCGTTCAAAACTTGAATCAATTTTTCAACTCAAAGGAATTTAGGCAATTTCCTAGAGTACGAATGTGCTATTTGCTATAAATATTATTACTCACCAACATATTATTCCCATTTGTGTTATATTATTTAATAAGGAGATGGAACGCTTTAATTTGACCACTAATTAAGAACGGAATCAATTGAGGGATTTTCAAAATCTTTCTGCTAAGTAAAGGGAAAGAAAGAAAAATAAGAAAATTTTCTCCTCTTGAATCACTTAAGAGCGCTAATTAAGATTAATTCATTTTAGTTGAGATGTAATTACTGAAGCGATAGTATTTTTTATTAAAACGGTAATTACTGCATTAAAGCATAATTTTATTTGAAACTAGTTTCCAAAAATGCAACATGGCGAAAAATAATTTGATGAGATTATCTGCTGATCGTGACGTTTAATTGAACAAGCTAATGAAAATACCTTGTTTATCCGATTTTGGAAAATTGCCAATTTTCCAAAATCAGATAAATATAATTTAAAAGTGTTCTTCTAAATAGGTGGGCAGTTATTATTCTTAGTTCTCTTCCATTATGAAAATTAGGCAAATGGTGGGGAAATAAAATCGTGTTAGATAAAACGTAGTAATATTTTCTTAAAATCAGAGGATATTTATTTTCAACCGGAAATAATTTAAAGAATGATAATGCGAATATTTATATGATTTTAATTTGATGCAAATAAACTTTTGTAATTTCTCCTTTCGTGTCAATAATTATTTATCAGTTACTCAAAATAGGTATACTAGCTTTGTTATCATAAATATATTTAGTCTAGTTATATGATATTACAAAGCTAAATTATGGTGCCCTCTTACCGCATTGCAAATAAATATCTATTTTCCTTCCAGCAACATATTCCTCGATTATTGAGCTTTAAGTCATTTGTTGTTGTTTCAAAACTCTGATGCGTCTCTAGTATTATAATATAGATTCAAATCCTATTAAACTATAACGTAATTCCAGAAAAATAACAATCCATTTCGTTTCTAAATCGTTCAGGCACTTTGTCAATTTCGGACTTTGGATGTTTAATGGGAGACATAACGTAGATGAAATCAAAATTTTAAAAAATTAAGTGAAATTTGAACTATATTTTTTTATTAAATATTATTCACAAAATATTATAATTAAATTTCGCCGCTACTATGATTTGGTACTTAAAAATAATGTAAATTTAAAGATAAATGATATCACATTCTACTTACCAAGTATTTGAAACATAATATTTGCACTTTTTCAAGATATATTTCTAATTTGAGACGCTTTTTCAAATTGACTTTCTTTTTATTAGAATTTAAAAGGATATTAGTTGCAAAAGAAACTCAAGACAATCACAATGTATTTTATTAGCAAACATAAATTGAATCCAGCAATGTTATAATAAAGTGTTGAATTAATGTAACCATAATAACATTGTATTCAAATAATAATTTGCTTTGAAATGATTAGGTTATTTCTTTTTCAAATTGACTTTCCTTTTTTTTAGAATTTAAAAGAATATCAGATGCGAAACTATCTCAAGATGATCACAATGTACTTTAGTTGCAAACATAAATTGAATCAAACAATACTATAAAAAGTATTATTTTATAAGTGCCATGACTCGATTTTAATGTTTTCTGCTACGATTTCCGAATATTGATTCTGTGCTATCATTTATTTTATGTAAATAATCTTTGGGATGTTATTCATGATACTATTTAATATTAAGGCATTCCGTTTTAATTCTTCATAATGGTTTCTGGGAAACACTCAGTTAATATATACGTGACTCTATGCAGCTTCTAATGTGATATTATTAAACGCACGTACTAATTTTAAGCCATGTCTATGCTATGACCAGAGTGATGAGTGATGCTAGTACCAGATTAACCAAATTTCCAAGACAAGCCGCTTTATTTTTAAAGAGCTCCAAATCCTCGCACAACAGAGCTTAAGCTGAAATCGAAACCTGACATTTGGTGTTTTTCAAAGCAGAAGATGTGACATGACAACCAGGACCACTATTTGGGTAAAATCTCTTCAATTGAAACTCACTAAGAAGATATTCGAGCTCACATGATATCTTCTAATATTAAGCAGTACATCACTTTCACATCAATACATTCAATGTTTAAAAAATATGAATTTTTTGAATTTTTTTTTCAGATCTATATCGTAGTAGCTTAATGATAGGTAAGGCGAATCAATGAAATGCTATAAAATGTGTTGATAGCAAAAATAACTATGTGTTGAAATATTTGTAAACGAAACCAAATGATTTAATTTTTAACATGATTTCATGGATATGCAAATTTATCTAATAAAGCTCAGACAATTATTGTCGCCTTATTCTACAGAAAAATGGAATTATGTTGTCGACTTACCTATATAAATAAAAATGAATGTTTGTCTGTATGTCATCCTAAATCGCTCATTCGATTACAATAAAACTTGATTAACTCATTTTTTGCACCTGCTGAATAGTTGTAAAATTGTCTAATGTTTTTTTTTAAATTAGTATCTCAACCGCATCTATTTACCAAGGATTAATCTCCAAATAACTCCCTGAGGGGACAACAGATTCTGTAGAAATGCTTAATCTAGGTTCAAGGTTAATATTTTGTAGCTATAGTACGCAAATCTCATGCAAGTCAATCTCAGAGGTAATAAATTTATTACAGATTATGCGAGAAATTTTTGTTGAGACTAACACTGGGTATTTAAAATTTAACGTTTTTCGCAGTAACTACTAAAAATAATAAAGAACACATAATGTTGCATCATCTTAATTTTCCAAAATTATCTTTTCAAATACATTAACGATTTTATGGCATAATATTTTTTCTATGTTAATTAATTTTAAAACAAAATATTTTAATCACTTTTCCTAAAATTAAACTTGAGAATTCTGAACGAATATCAAAACCAGTCACGAGATACAATAAAAAGTTTCTTTCATTATCATTCTAAAAGAACAACAAGTTTTACAATTCTAAAAGAATACACAAATCTAATACATAAAAATGAATATTTGTTTGTTTATATTTTATATACTGTCTTACCGTTCATCCTATTTTGATAAAACATTGTAAAATTACCACAATGATTGCTTTTAATAGTATTTCTTTTTGGCGGCAGCAAAGTGTGGTGATGTCTTAATAAGACAGATAACATCTACGGGATTGAGCAATTGCTTTTGCCCTGTGGTTATGTTACTGGCTTTCAAATCTAAAGGTGCTAGGTTCTATTCTGAGCCAATATCACCTTCTAAAATGGTGACCTCGAACAATGAAACTTCACGCAACTGATGTGGCGCCATCTACCCGCAACCAAAGTCATCAGACTCACAAACGCAACAATCTATGCACACTCGCCATAACGCTTGGCGTGACTAAAACGCTCTCGCCAAACAAAGATGGGCGCATTAGACACAACAGCTCCATACACCAGCCACTCGCTCAACAAACCAATTCATCACCACTCAACAATATCGCATATCGTTCGTCAAACTCACTGGAGGGTGAGTCTGTGGTGATATCTTAATAAGACAGATAACATCTACGGGGCATGAGCATGCTTTTGCCCTGTGGTTATGCTACTGGCTTTCGGACCCATAGGTCCCGAGTTCTAATCTGAGCCAACATCTCCTTCCCACAAACGCTTCGGGTGCCAGCTAGTTTTATATAAAATGGAGAATTCTTCTATGGAGAACTCTATAAATTGTTCAGAGTTATCCATGTCTTTCATTAGCTCCCGATTGAAATTCCTCAAAGGCCCTATTTTTGAATTACTTTTCCATTTAAAATGAACTCGTTAGATTCAAAGGAAATCTATTCTTTCTCTCGTAGGCCAGGGCAGACTAAGTGGGACGCAGGGTAGAAGACTCAAGCAGTTAACAGTTTAGAACAGAGGTTCCCAACCTTTTTTGAACTGGCGCCCCCTTTTCTAATGAATATTTCTATATCGCCCCACTGAAACTCCAGATAAATAATAGCGTACATAATGCATGGTGAGAACAAGAATTAAAAAAAATTCTAATGGATAGAATAATGTTGGAAATGAAACCATACTGAATTTCTTTTTTTATTTATAAAAAAGGAAAATTTATTTTTAGCTTACCTGTCATAAGGACAGACAGGGATTTTGATGATACAAATAAATTCACAATAAACCAATCAAAATCATAAAGGACCAATCAAAACGCATACTTAATTATGTTAAAAAGTATTTTTATTAAAATTTAAGGACACCGAATTTCTAACTGAACTAATGAAAAGGTTGAATTTGGTGCCTTTTAAGGAGCTAGTTAATATCAGGCTCGATTTCACTTAAAAACAATCGTGAGTCGCCGCGCTCAGTAACATGGAGCCGATTTCTCTTTTTCGTTACCAATGTTGTCTCAGCACTCAATCCACGTTCTGCTAAATATGAAGAGGGGAATGCTATCAGAAGTCATTGAACAATCGACCATAACCCTGAATGCAGTTGTGAAATAGACTTCTGCAGCCAAAATTCTAGGTAGAAATTCTTGAATTTAATTTTGAGATCCACATTTGTCGTCAGTTTTATTAGTTCTTCTTCTAACTGAGGTACTCCTGCTGTTTTGACATAGGAAAAAAGATCCAAAACCCAGTCTGGTATGTCCATGTTTAAAATGTTTTGGAATCATTCCTTGAAGTTATTGTAGACTATATTTGGTTAATCTTCTAACACCCCTCCGTGCCATATCAACGCACCCCAATTTTCTCTGGGTCTTTTACCACTCCCCTGAAACCTTCAAACGCCCACATGGGGGCGTTATCGCCCACGTTGGGAACCTGTGGTTTAGAAGAAGATATTTCCCTTTTCTCTGCCAGTTTACTGAAAGTCTTAAGGTATACACACTAGAATTGTTTTTTTAATTTTAAGTTTAAGTATCAAATTTTTTCACAGAAGTACATTAATATATGCTTAAACTCATTTAAATGAGAAAAAACCACATTACTTTAATTATTAATTAATTAATTAATATTTTGACCTAATTAGCATACTTTTTAAAACATGACATCAAATTCTAATTTGTAGAGACACATAATTGTAGTTAGAAATTATGTCAAAAATTAGTCTTCACGTTGTTTGAGTCACAAAACATACCCTATTTCATAAGGATTATTTTGATACAAAAATAATTGTGTTTGGGTAATTTTTGGTTGATTTATGATTGTTTGAATGAAGCAATATAGTGGAAAGATATCCTTCTTCATGAAATGAGTTTAAAAAAACTGAAACTAGAGTTTTTGAAAGTACCTCAAGAAAAATCCTTACAACTCCAGAAATATTCCGAATATAGACAACATCTTGCTATCGTTTGAAAACTAAAGAATCAGAGAAAATTTTGATGCAATATGAAATATTCGATGTTTTGAACGATTTTCAAAGTTTAAGGTGTGTGCGTACATCTAAAGCAAGAGACAAAATTTCCCATTCCTATTTAACATTAGAGGATACAAAAAATAAATAATCAACGGAAACTGAAGGAATTTTTCATAATGAATGGTAATATTGATAGATTAATTTTTTTTTTAAATTGAAATTAAGAATTCGATTTTTTAGTTATGACTTTTTTCTCGATATACCAAATATCAGCATAGCTCTAATTAGTTTAAATTTAACATTATTCATGAAATTTGGATGGTCACGATCATGCTGTACAGTATGCAAAGTACTGAGTACTTTGTGATGAAATGTTCAGAAATATATTTTCTTTTAAATTGTATTATCATTTCTGTTTTAAAATGTTTAAATAATACATATTTCCTCTTTCTTCCTTTTTCCTCTTTCTTCCTTTTTCCTCTTTCTTCCTTTTTCC
>JAPMOQ010032307.1:114450-124506 GCA_026543055.1 Argiope trifasciata | reverse complement strand
TAATAATATATATTTAATCATTAGTCCCTTTTAAAACTAAATATGAATGTCTAGAAGTGTGTTTGTATATTTCTTAAGCAATTTGAGGATATATATTTTAAACAAATTTAGAAAATTTGTTTGTGAATTTTACCAAATGCATATAGATAGATAAAATCGTCACTGGCTTATAATGTTTTAAAATTTTTAATATATCCTTAATGGGATTTAAAAATGACTATCATTTCTTAAATGGAATCATGCAAATAAATGAGGTGGTCTGTTGAGAGTAATGTGGCTTTCTCTGTTTCTGAAAATATCTGTATATAATAGAAATTGGAGAGGAATTAAAATAAGAATTTTAAGCTACGGTTAAAATCTCTGTAACACTAAAACCATTACGAGACTCACCAGTTTTGAAAAATACATAAAATCAATTTTTATTTCATAAACATCCAAATATTCCTACTTAAATATACGCACGATTGAAATTTTTGAGTTTTTTAGCAGTTTCCATTCTACAATTTGGACATTACACTTTTTTCATTTAGCATTTCTAGATAAAGTTTATTGTTACCACGCCTTTTAGAAGGATATTAATAATTATCATGTTTAAAACTAATGAAAAAAATAATGAAAAAAATTCTGCCATCACTTCAACAATGGTACTTAATCACCATATTGGATTCATATTAAAATAGCTCCTCTGATAGTGAATAATAATTCATTTATAATTCCATTTGTTGCACCTATAAATTAGTCGATAGTAATCATAGTTTCATTATCTCTAAGCAGATTTGCATAATTTTAAAATTTAAATAAATTACAGATTACTTTTATTTCACATTATCTCCTAAATCCAAATTCTTACGAAAGTGCAATTTTCCTAGCACGTTGAATGCCAATTTTCAAAACTCTAATGCTATTTTCACAAATCTCGCCTAAAATGACACTAACTAATTTGAACTAATTTAATAATTTTATTTTTTGTTCATTTTTTAATAAATTTTCTGCTCATGCAAGCCAGCATTGTTTTTTTTTCTTTTCTCAGAAACCATCTATAGATATTAGCACGATATACTACGAGTTTATTCACAGCAGCACAAAAATGCAAAGTAAACACAATA
Source organism: Argiope trifasciata (assembly GCA_026543055.1). Classification (NCBI taxonomy): domain Eukaryota; kingdom Metazoa; phylum Arthropoda; class Arachnida; order Araneae; family Araneidae; genus Argiope; species Argiope trifasciata. The sequence goes on along the minus strand of JAPMOQ010032307.1, from coordinate 123,400 downwards.
GAAGGTAGTTGGCGTCCTAGAAAAGAACGCAATCTACTAATAATCTCGTATTTGTCAGTCAACTTATTAAATCATAATAGTGTAAAAAAATATTATTCAACCTTTTATAAATAAGTTCATCAAATTAATGCTGCTAACGGCCATTTGAAAAACTTTATTTCTGCTCTTGTTGCACATTTTAAACCATTAACTAATGTTCCAACGGATGTTTCCAGAACGATTTCATTTCTCCTCCTTATCTAATTTCTAAACCAAGCTGAATATATTCGAATTGGTAGCGGTTAGTTAATTAATTAATGGCAATGTTACGTTACAATGCAAGCATAGAAACAAAATTTAAAATTTAAGATTTTCAGAGAAAAGAAAAAACTAAATATCGACTATCGATGTTTCAGCTTATTTGCTACTAGATGAGGTTGACGGATAATTCGAATGTTAATTGAAAATATAATAATATTTTTATTCATGAAAATTTCATTGTTTAAAATGCACAGCTAAAAAATAAATAATTATACAATGAAAGTTGATACATTCCAGTTATGAAACATAAACTTTGGTTTTGTAAAGATTTATCGCAGAAAGTCATGACTAACAGGAGAGCAGAGCAACAAAATTCTAAAAATTTTGTTGGAAAAATCTCAAAAATTCGAGAATGCCGTTTGTTAGGAGCAGAGTATTTTGAGCAATGAAATCTGGAGGAAAGAAAATAAAAATAAAAAAACGTGATGTTTGAGTGGGATCAGGACGTGCAGAAGTGATCAAAGCCAGATTTCACCTGCAGGATACGTTCTTTAAAGCAATTCGTTGAAGCGTGCTCGGTAAGAGTAAATCCATGTTCTTGTTAGTGTCGTGGCTCAGATATATCGTATTCTCGTTTTCTCTCGCACCTCATTTTTTTTTTCTTTTTGGCTAGCTTGGAATTCCTAAGAAAACGCTTCTCTACATTGTATTCGTACATCAAACAATTTTTGCAAATTTGTTTTGAATGCATAATTGTAACTCTGTTTGAAGAGGATGTTTAGTTAGGAGTTAGCCAACCATTGCATGCGAATTTCTCCTTACAACAAAAAGGGCACGGGTTATAATGAACTAGACGCAGATTCTTCACAGAAAAGCATAGCAGGGGCATTTGATATGTATAAGGGACTCGTTTCCTGAGATTTTCAAGTATTAAGAAAAATGTTGTCCTTTGCTACTTGGGAACTAGGTGAATAATTGTGCAATTCTTACGCTTAGTGGTTTTATTTTGCATGATGCTCGTGGTTATATAATATCTGTCTCTTCTGTGTAAACAAAATGATGTAAATAAGATCAAATTCAGAGGAAAGAAACTTTTGAAATGTCTTCCCTAGATTTTAAACAAAAATTAAATATAGCAATTTTCTGATTTTCTTTAATATCAATGAGAAAATTAAATTATTCTAATTAACTAATTTCCATTGCATTTTATATTGTTAATAGCATATTAACATATCTATTAGTGAGAGAGTTTTTTAAAGTATTCTTTCGAGAATGTAATTTAAGATTGAAGCACAAAATATTAAATGAAGATTATGCAGAATTTGGGATTTATCTATAAAAACTGATCCCATCAAAAAGGCGGTTGTGTAATGTATTGAATTCTTAAATCTCAGTCCAGTTTCCCGATAACGTCCTTATCTAAAAATTTGTCATACATAAATATGAATACTTCCAATAACTTTTCGTGAATGCAGAGATATTCGAAGCCAAAAGACTCAAGAAAAAAATAACATTAAGAAAAAACAAAACATTTCTATTTCTGTGAACTATAAAATTTCTTCTAATTTAATTTTAACCAGAAAAATTTTCAATATATGTTTTTTTTTCAATTGGGAAAAGATATGGGTCATTCATAGAGCAAATCTTCATCTAAGTCCTTTTTGTAAAAACAAGGATTCTCTTGCTCAATTCTTTCCTCACTCTTAATTAACTTTTTGGTTAGATTTGAACAACTCTTGCGAACTTAAATGTTTTGGCAAAATTATTTCTGCATTAAACATAGATTAACTTGGCACTTTATCCAAAATTTTCTGTGACTCTAAAATTATCCTCTATCCTATTAAATTATCTAACTGAATTTTATTATTTAAAATTATTTTACTAACATTCAACGTCCTTTTTATAAAAAATATATTATTTTTGTTTAATTTGAACATGACTTCATTGATGATTTTTTACATCCACTCTTATAAACCCTCCGTTTGACGATGGTACTTTCTAAAATTTTAGAATTGCAACTATCCAAATCTCGATCAATAGGCGACACAATTTTGTTATGATTAAATTTCCCTTATCTATGATACTAAAATTATCTCTATCCTATTGAATTATAAAATTTAAAATTATTTTGCTACCATTAAATTATCGATTATAATATGTATTTTTGCCTTGTCAAGAAATTCTTTATATTTATCGTTGCTGTAATAACGGTGTGCCTTAGTAATATTGTTCAAGTTTCTACTAATGCAATTACATTTGAAAATTTGTTTTTTATGGTCTTGGAATAACTTTAAGCACTTGAAAATTTTATCCGATTCCTTAAAGAAAAATATAAATTTTGATCTGTACTATTCTGAAAATTTCTAAGCCCTCGAATAAGATATTTATAAATTAGACAACATGATATTATTTATGCTGATTATAACCACTGCCAAACAATAACCCGTTATCTCTAATTTTGACTTTGAAATTTTCTATATTTGCAATAATTTAATACAAACTTTAACACCCATCCCAGATTAATATTTGACATTTGACACATGTTATAGAATCGAAATAAGAAGTGAATTTTCTATAACTTGGGGAAAAAGTTTTTCTGTATCGCATTATTTTTTAATCCATTTTTATCTGCTAAATTTCCTAAATTTAAGAAGGTAAGGGATGAAATTACTCATCAGATTTTATGGGATTTGAGGTCTTAAATGATTTTTCTAGTTGGAGTAAATAAGAAATTAGCAGGAATATATTTTTTAATAATATATTTAATGTTTTCTGAAGTAAGTATACAGTGAGTAAGCTTAAATGTAAGTTATACGCAGCCAAAGAGAGAAAAATAACTTTTTAATATCATTATTTAAATATCAAATTAAATTATGTTTTTTTTAAATGTACTTTTATGTTAATTATAGTTTAATGGTATCTATTACGTTTAAAATTTATGTGGGGCAAATAAACTTAATAAATTGATTTTTTTTCTAATAAGGCAAAAAAAGTCCGGGATTTGGTAGTGGCAATAAAAATTGTGTATTACGTATTAATTCGCAAAAGCGGTTCATTAAAATGATATGTAATAATGTCAATAAGATATTAATGGGTCGTAAGGATTTATTTTCATTTTCTTAATCTCAATGCGCATTTTAAAAAGTCATAATTTAATAGCTTTTTGAACTACTTTCAGAAAAGTGTTTTTTTTTAATTTCACGCATGCAATTCAGTTCTCTTTACACTAAAAGCTTCTGTTTCAAACTTATATTCAAAGACTTCGACTCTTCTATGACCAGACTTAGAAGACTTATTGTTGCGCTCACTCGGATAAGTTAAGTTTTGAAAAATATCTAAGTATTGTATTGACCTAGCGTGTATTGTATTATTGTAGAACCGAGCTTATTATCTTTTTTTGGGAGGAGAGGATTCTTCCACCATTTCATGAATTAGTGATAAATAAAGAATTCCTTCATGTTCCTTTAAAGATTGACTTCCATTGCTGGCAAGTAATCAAAATTAGTTCCTGTTGTATTCTCTCTTTTTTTATTTAAAAGTAACATTAAATGGTTTTATACTAAATGGTTTGTATTATCGTAATTATTACCAGTATATTCAAGACAAAATTTTTGACATATATTTAGAAACTTTCTCTTAAAATGTGGCATCGAAATATAAGGCTGGGAAGAGTGTCGCATTTTTTATAAATTTTGCTATTTACATACAATTAATTTAACACCTAATTTGCAATTTTATTCAAAAATCAACTGGAATAGATCCTAGATTGCTCCTATTTAATATGAGAAGACAGTTATTCCTCATGCAGTGCAGAAATTCTTGCTGTTGATAAATAAACGCAGATCTCTCAGATATTTATAGAATATAAAATCAAATACATTTACAGAAAATCAGAATCATTTTTAAATGACAGAGAAGAGGCAAAAAATAATATGCAGTAAAATAATATGTAATATGAATATTTTTAAAAAGCTTTTCATTTCGTTTACTACTGATCAATAGCATAAATTTTGGTCATTAACTGTCATCGAAGATGATAAAAAAATGTCGATAGTTTTATTGGGCTATTCATAGGTATAGTCTGATCAAGGAATTATAACTAATATTCTTCACAAAGAAGAAATATTGCTGTGCAATTTATCCTAATTTAATCCTTACATTGAAGTGACAAAAGTCATGGGATAGCAATATGCAAATATACAGATGGCAGTAGTATCGCAGCGAAAAAGTATAAATGCGCAGTTCGTTTTCCAGAGCTTTCATTTGCGTTCAAGTTAAGCATGTGAAAAGGTTTTTCGTGATTTATGGCGGCACGACGAGAATTAACAGACTTTGAACGTGGAATGTTAGTTGGAGCTAGACGCATGGGTCATTCCATTGCGGATATCGTTAGTGAATTCAACATTCCGAGATCCACAGTATCAAGAGTGTGCCGAGAGTAGGAAATTTCAGGCATCACATCCCATCATGGACAGCGCAGTGGGCGACCACCTGCACTTAACGACCGAGACCGCCGACGTCTGTGTAGAATGGACATTGTTAATAGACACGAAACACTTCGTCAAATAACTGCAGGAATCAATGTGGGACCTACGAGGGACGTGTCCGATAGGACTGTGCGGCGAAATTCGTCTTCCTTGGGCAATGACAGCAGAAGACCAACTCGAGTGCCTTTACTGACAGCACGACATCGCCTGCAGCGACTCTCCTGGGCTCGTGAGCATATCGACTGGTCCCTAGACCAGTGGAAAACCGTGGCGTGGTCAGATGAGTCACGATTTCAGTTGTTACGAGCTGATGGTAGAGTTCGAGTGTGGCGCAGACCCCACGAAGCCATGGACCCAAACTGTCAGCAAGGCACTGTTCAAGCTGTTGGTGGCTGCATAATGGTGTATGTTGTTTTTACATGGCATGGACTCGGTCCTCTAGTGCAACTGAACCGATCAATGACTGGAAATGGTTATGTTCAGCTGCTTGCAGATCACTTGCAGCCATACATGGACTTCACGTACCCACACAACGATGAGATTTTTATGGATGACAATGCGCCATGTCACCGGGCCAGAACTGTTCGTGATTAGTTTGAAGAACATTCCGGACAGTTCCAGCGCATAATCTGGCCACCTAGATTGCCCGATATGAATCCTATTGATTTATGGGACATCGTCGAAAGGTCCGTTCGTGCCCAAACTCCTGCACCATCCACACTTTCACAATGATGGACGTCTATACAGACAGCATGGCTCAATATTCCTGCAAAGAACTTCCAACGACTTGTGAACTCCATGACACGTCGAGTTGTGCACTTCGCCGGGCAAAAGGAGGACCGACACGATATTAACAGTCATCCCATGACTTTTGTCACTTCAGTGTACATTCTAAAAAGACGGGCAAAGAGGAATTCTGGTAATTTTTTTTCTATTACCAGAATTCTTCTAAAAATGTCCTTCCCTTTTTAGTTCGCTTTGTCTTCATTGTGGCTTTTTTGAAAATTATTTCTCCTTTGCTAATGCTGTAATTCTGATTTCACTGATGCGTTACTCTTAAAAAACGAACTGCTTGAGTTGTTTTGCTGTATGACTAAGATGCAGATGTCGAATATAATAATTACTTATTAGATAACTACTAGTCATTTGTTACGACCAGATTGTTCATGAAGATTAATGATAATTTAGACTATTAAACTATGAGTATGGAATATATATGTTACAGTAAAAGTGATAAATTAGGGGATTATATAAAATTTCCGGTGATTATACATAATCTTTACTGAATTTGGTAAATAGGATAAATTATTTCATATTTATCAGATTTCCGGTTAGTTTATAAAATCGCCAACTCGTAATGGGGGGAAAGAGGGCAGATGGAGTTTCACGAGAGAAATTTGTGTTTCATGCTTCAATAAATAAGCGCGTATATCTAAGTTTAAAGCGCCTTATAACTGAATTAGATTAACTTTTATTTTATGATTCAGAATGTTAGCAGAAATGTTTTGTCCTTCAGACTATAATAATTGTTACTCATACGACACTTTAAAGAAAGATCTTTTCTCCATTAAATCTTTCTTTACCCAAATAAACTGACATACCTGACAATGAGTTGAACTATACGCCTACATAGCTACTGGATATCACCAAGGAAAAAAAAACATCACTGGAGGTTGTTTGGGGACAGCTTATCAAGCACGAATTTTATCCAAGGTTACGTTATTGAAATGAACAACGGTTTACTCATCCTACTTTTCGAGAAGGCTTAATTTTTTATGTATCTTGTCTTAATTAGTGATCAACTTATTTGTTCAGGGATTTTTGTGCTCATTTGACGGCATTTATAATCTGCAAATATTTATTTTTATATCATATCGTTTTTTAAAGAAGATATGATATGAAAAAAAAACTATTTCTCTTAAGGGATGAAAAACGAAATCTCTTGCGAAATGAAAGTGAAATGAAAAAAAAGTTAAATAAATACATTAGCAATTAGTTGTTGTTTTAATACCGTAGAAAAATATTTAAAAAAAATCTTTGACACAATATTAAAAGATTAATGAATAAAAGGACTCGCGGGGAAGATTAAAATTGTAGAGTATGAAATGAAATTAAAATACTGTCATCGAAACAAATAAGCGATGGATCTTCAAAAGATTTTTTTAAGTTCTTCGTGAAGTGCTTTCACAAAACAACAAATGAAGAAGACCTGAGTAAATAGTCTGTCTTGAGTCTTAAAAATAGCTGAAGATTGTCTTAGAAAAGTTTTTTTATCGTATAATTTTTTTCTTCCTTTTTATTTTAACAGCCATGCTGTTATCAATTACTTCTAAATCGCGTTTTATTGCAATTGAAGGAATATTAACGTAGTGTAGGCCAGATATAATGAGCTAATAAACATTTAAATATGATTTTCCTTTACATTACCTACAATAATTTCCTTTACATTACCTACTTATATCTAAGAGAAGCTAGAAAATAGCACCGAAATAATGGAAATACTAACAATTGTGAAGAGAAAAACGTCAATAATAATGATTGTACTATAGTAATAATTGTATAATGTCAATAATAATGTAATAGTTATTTTCTTGTAAAATTGTTCGGAAAATAGTTTAGAAATCTATACATATTCAACGGTTTTGTCTTTAGAAGCTCAAGTTAAGAAAAGCTTATTTTTCGTAATTTCATTGTCTAGCTATTTCCCTGGAAGGAAAGAAAGACATAATTCAATCGGATAGCAAAAATCTACATGTTCAGCTAAAAAAAAAGTCCTTCACAACAATACAATAAAGAAGCATAGCAGTGGACTCAAGTAGCTTGATAATTGAAAGTAACCGACTGAAGAATACAACTTTTATTTTTATTTTTATTTTAGTGAAGATATTGACCAATAATTAATAAAAAAATGAGTGATTTTCCATGTGTAATTGTGGGCCGCGGTGGCCTGGTGGTAAGGTCTCTGCTTTGGAACCGGAGGCTTTCAGGTTCGAGACTCGATTCCACCGAAGAACAGTCGTGTGAGGGGGTCTCTTGCAGGTTAAATCTGTCAGGCCAAACGTTCTCCCGCTGGTGTGGCGTAGTGTAGAGAGGGGGATGCCTGTTCAGGTGTCTTCCTCGTCATCTGATGTTGGTTCAAAATTACGAGGTACGTCCTAAAATAGTCCTCGTGTTGCTTTCAAACGGGACGTTAATATAACTAAACTAAAAAAATCCGTATGCAATTTATAACGAAAAAAAAATTACTATATTCACCAAGCTTTCAAATACATTTTTATGAATTCTTACCACCACAAGTTCTTCATAACTTATAAGATCCCGAAAATGTCCACGAGGTTTATAGAAATCTTTTCACTTAAAAAAAATTTGTATCTTCGTTTTCTGAAAGTCAGTATTTTCTTGCAAAATAGAGTTGAAGAAATAGAAAACACATATATTTCAGAAAAGAAAATCTCAATTCTAGAATTGAAACCCTGCCTTAATGATTTGGGCCTTTTCACCTTTCTTCAGCAACGAATTAAGTCAACTGGAAGGAATGAAAAAGCCTCCCCAAAAGGCAACATTTTCATTTCGGATTCTGCATAATATTTGAAAATAAAGTCTCCTGATTGAGTGCCATTTCGCCGAAGAGATTCGTTTGTGACTGTGATAGATTACCTTTTACGAAGGAGGCGAAATGCGAAAACAAATCAATGATTCATAAGTGCGGAAGTTGCTCTTCTTTTTTTCTTTTCTCCCGTATATCCGCTTTGTCCTTCCTTTTTATTATGTTTGCTATTGGATAGAAATTTGAACGCACATACCAGCCTTTGGAGCTGTTGTCGTGAAATTTTCCTTGCTTTGTGATGCTATAACGAGTTTTCTTCTTCCGGGGGAACAAAATGCCGAAAGATGCGGCTGTCATTTGTTGCTTTTTGTATTCTTTAACAACGAACTCTGATTTCGGACCAAAAAATAAAACGGTTTGCATTGTCAATAAAGAAAAGTAATAACAGCAGAAGAGGAGTATGAAAAGATATTATTTATTCTTTGCACACTTTGTATTGTATTTTATAACACCGTATTTGTATTTTTCGACTCTTTTTTTGTATTTTATAACATTATTTTATTGTATTTCATTACACCTCTTTATCGCATTTTATAACACCTTTTTATTGTAATTTATAACACAAATATTCTTTATATATATATATATATATATATATATATATATATATATATAT
>JAPMOQ010032307.1:75666-114440 GCA_026543055.1 Argiope trifasciata | reverse complement strand
TATATATATATATATATATATATATATATATATATATATATATGCCTCATTCGGTGGACAAGATGAAACAGGAGGTTTTACAATTTCATTTCTAGCAGAAACTTTCATTAATTTAAATGCAAAAATCTGAAAATTATTGTATGGAGCACGTTATGTGTCAAGTGAAATTGGCTAACTAGACGACTTATCTAATCTGCCGTGAAGAGTTTAGTTTAAAAGTAGCCTTTGAAGGAGCGAAAGAAACTCAAAAATTGCATTCCTTGGAATCTTCTAGAATTTTTTATACTTGAGTTTACTGAAAATTATAAAATTGTTTATAAGATTAAATTCCGTTTGCTAGATTTTGGAAAAAAAATCACAAAAAATTCAAACATCATAGCTTTTTTCTACGCACATATATTAAGCACACATAGTTGAAAACCCGGTACAACTGTTAGTTTATTATAAATTTAAAGTTTCATTCTGATATTTGGAAATGTCATAATATATGAATCGACTTGTTGGGAAAATTATGGAACATGTTGGAAACAATTAATAGCTCATATTTAATTAAAATAAAATATGATTCTTAAAATAACCATGAAAAAAAAAGCAGTTCTTATAAATTCCTCATAGAAGATAAACTAGAAAGAAAAAATGAAAAATTGGCGCTGGTCTATTGAAACGTCTTTTGATTCAGGCATTTAGAATGGACTTTGCATTTGGATATAATTTTATAAAACATGTTCATATGAGGGTTTTCAGAGTCTGTTTTGAAGTTGAATCGATGGAAAATGAAATCATTCAACAATTAACTTTCGCATAACTTTTAAAATTCAACAAATATATACAACAATGCTACTTAAGAAACATTTTTTCCGATTTCGTATACTTTAATAAAAGTGGTAGTTTAATTTTTTAATTTCAATTACATTTCCTTAGACATTTTGCTTGAATATCCTTATTGTATGTTTATAAACCATACTCATTGTTATTTATTTAATCGGAATATTGCTCCATGAAAAAGATGAGAAATGTTTAGTATTTAAATTTGGAAATATTCGCAAACCCCTCTAAAAGTATCAAAATTCTTTCCTTTTACCTTAATTCTACCTTTAGATGTAATGCTCGAGAATCATGTGTATAGTTATTACATTTAATGACAAAAAAAAGAATCTTATATCTATATAATATAGAAGTAGTATAATATAATGATATTTTCGCATTCCGGATGAAAAATATATGTTTAGTTAAAACGTGGGTAGCTCAGTTAATAAATTAACGTTGAATTTCAAAATTAACAGAGCTATATTTCAATAAATTTCATAATTTTCCCCCAGGGCCTGCCATCTGGGGCGGGGGAGGTGGGTGTTATATTCTTCTTTTCAACCTAAGTGAAATGAAGAATACAACACAAGAGCCCCCAACTTTCATGTTATATCAAACCAGGAACAACTGAGCCATGAAAGAACTCGCACATATCAGATTCCTATGATCGGCAGACAATTAATGAAAGCAAACCTTTTGCACCCGGTTCCAAAACCGAGGCTCTGCTATTAGAAGCTTCCGAACCCTCCAATTAAAATTTACAGCTGAATTAAATAACAAGAAAAAAACATTTTTAAATTGATGCTGATACCTGGTATAAAATTATGCATCAGAATTAATTTGGAAAAAATTATTTCTACTGACTGAATATGTTCCAAAATATTTTCGACATTAGAAGAGAAAATTTACGAAATACATCAAATAATACATACATACTTGATGAAAAATTTGTACATAATCTATTAAATATGCTAAATAATAAACACTGAGTACTTTTAATGAAGCTCACTGTATTGGAAAATTGTATTTGTTATATCACAGTCAAACCAGAGAACTTAATCATTTGAATAAAGAAAAATAAAAAAGTGTGCAAGCATTTATTGCAGATTGAATATTATGTTCCTTTACAAAAAATTATGAATATGACTCTTCATTTAAAATGCTCCCCATCTAATAATCATGATTGAAGTGTCGAGAAAGATTATTCACGAAAATAAACCCTATTGTCATTCATTTCTAAAAGAAATTTTTCCATCGAAACGACGTATTATGCAAATGAAATACAAGAATAAGTAAATCGCCAGAAGGGCGTAGATGTAATTGAGTTTTTCATGTCTTTACCACAATGTCAACGGATCGATTGGAATAATAAACGAATAAGAAAGAGTATAAAATGTTAGAAGGTTAAGATCCATTACAGCGAGAACATCTAGGGACTGAAACTCTTCGTTTTCAAAATGCCAGGGGGTTCTAAAGACTTTGCAAACATTCTGTCGACAACATTCTAATCATTGTGAGCAAATAAGCTATTCGCCAATGTTTGGCTTTGACAGTATATTCGGGCATTGTTGACATAAGTATGGATCTCTAATGATGAGACCGCATATTACTGGAGAAGATTAGCACCAAAAAGTGCCAGATAGGCACGAATATTTAACGGTCAACGTTCGGAATTCTCGAGGAGAGCTCCCCATTCTGCAGTTACTGGCGAGATTTCCCACTCTCATTTGCACTGATATTATTCTTTTGAGCTAATATTTGCACATCATAGCGGAGCAATAATTAGCTGTCTTTCAAAATGGGGACATTTTAGCACCCGCAGACGTAGAAAGCCCACAGGAAATTTTATGCTGCCTCTTTAATTACGCACATAAGGCTGTCTTAAGATGGATTCGGCTAAATTTCAAATGATGCTATTGGATATAGAGTTACGAAAACGCGATTAAACTCTGTGTTCCTATCATCAATACTCGAGGCTAGGCAAATAGAAACTAGGCTACTACATCAATGGCTAGGCAAATAGAAACTATTGATGAATTGAACCGTTTATTAAATTTAAATACATTCAAGTCTCCAAGGACTCTGCACATTAATTCTGTTCTCTGAGAACAATTTCAATGCTAAATAATATGTGCATATTTATGAAACTAAGCGGACTACAGAGAGGATTGAAGAGAAAAAGTCAACTGCTCCCTTTTAAGTAGAAATCATATTCAAGATTCGACTTAACGTTAGGATGTTTCGTTAAAGAATAAAATTTTTAGAGTTTCGTATAATTTATCCTGAGTATTTTTCATTGATGCCACATAACCTTTTGAATTTTACAAACAACTAGGATCACGTTTCTTAAAGTACTAATTTTTTTCAGCATCTTTTTTTTTTCACTCTTCGTATTTATAATGAGGAACTTTTATAATCATTTTTTCGTTCACTTACTAACACGAAGCTTCAAAATTTCGTATACTTATGTGTATTTTGTAGCAGTGCAGTATTTTAATACCTTTAGAATTTAATTATTCAGAATTATAACGGAAATAACCTTTAATATTTATCTGTTAGACATACATAAAAAATAAACTATATTATGCAGAAAAATTGCATTAAAAATAAAAAGAACTAATGGATGTTTTCTAAACTGATTTCAGATGTTTTATTTTATTTCTCCGATTTTAATTTGCATTAACTTATTTGCTTCAACTTATTATCATCTTCCTTTTTGAAATATATTCCAGTGCTGAAATTACACATGTACTTCACACGTGTGTATTTAATATAGTGCTTAATATTTTAATCGCCAATTATTCATTAATTTTATGAAAAGTATTTTCCAGATGGAAATTTTCTATCTATTGAAATTGAAGTAAAATTGATTTTCAAGATTCCATAATATTTTTATCTGTGAAATATAAGTTAAAAACTAAAATGTAAAACTAAAATAAATGTTTTGGAATATTACTAAAACTACATGTTCTGCAATTTCGTTTTTACCAACATTCATTTTTGCTATTTTCTGTACTCGTTTTTAATGCATATATTTTTTTTTCATTGTTTCTCACTACATGATATTTTTCAAAGCAAATAAGTATATGAGCGAATGAAGAACATGTTTTACAATCATAAAATTGTGTATTCAGCGCATAATATGTATTGAATTAATGACAATAAATTAACATATTTTCTAAAATTATATGAGATTTCGAATCGTTATCATTCTAAAAGGATACTACTTCAATTATTTTTTGAACCGTGTCTTATATAAAATTAATCTTTGCGTTTAGGATTTTTGATTACGTCATCATACAACGGTGTCCCAGCTGCCAAAGCCGTATTTATTTAAGGAATAAAAAAAAATCATGCTCTGGATAATCCATGTCTAATCATTATTCTATTTAATTCATTCAGATGAAACTATTAATGTGAGATAGCGCGAAGAATTTGTTAATAAATTTTCAAAAATCCTTCATGTGTTATGTTAAAAAAATATTTATTCGTGTAAAGGATTGTTGTGGTATAAGTGCAAAAAATATTTTGACTGAGATGATTTTCTATGATAAATAAATACTTATGAACACTATATTTAATATTAAAACTTTTTAGTTTATAAGTAATACTTCTAATAAAATTAATAGGAATTACTTTCTGGCAGTATATTTGAAATTCCGTATTGGAAAACAACAGTTAAATTTAATTTCTTTCTTTTTCCCAAGATGAAAAAATAATGATAATAATAAAAAGAAATTTTCTGTTAAATCTTGGTTGCAGATAAGTCTCTAACTGCATAAATTTACATTTTACTTTGTTAATACTAAAATGCATGCCGCACTAAAAAAGAAAAGGAGTTGTCTGAAATTTCAGCTTAAGTAAAAGTTGGTATATTTCCTTGAAAAAGCAGAAATATGTATATAAATGAACATAAAAACGATAAAAGAAAAATAATGGTTAGAAAGAAAATAAAAAAATCGACATGTTTTTTGCTTAGAGATGACAAATCTTTGGAAACATTATCCTGAAATTTCTCCTTAAAGCATTTCCCATTTTCTTGGCATTTATTTCTGTCTTATTTTCACTGTGGATTTAAATAAGAGATTCCCAAGAAGCTCTACATATAACAAAGCTATTTCGTTCCTGTTGCCGAATATTTGAAACAATCTGTTTTTTGAAACAAAGGTCTAACTCATATTTTCTTTCTTTCTTTTTTTCCATTCGAATATCACGTGTTTCCGTTCTCCTGCGACAATTTCACTCAAATGTTCTTCAGAAACAGAATAATACGAGAATCAGTCTCTATATTTACCTTCAGAAAAAATTTGATTTACAATATCCCATTTTTAAAGAAACAGAAAAGCAGTAAAAAATATTCTGGGTGTAATTAAGGTCACATGAAAAAAACAGATATGTGTAATAAATGATGTTGAATTTTTGGAAACGAAATAAAGTGCTTTTATCAGGATTGTAGTCAATTTATTCTTTATGACATTACCAGCATAACACATGCTATCTGTGCTTTGATGTTGCATTTTTACCATCTGTAAATTGATGAAAGATATTCAAAAATGAAAATTGAGTTGTGCGTTTGGAGGGTATAAAGCGAGCATGAGGTTTCTTCGTATTTTTCAAATTTTGCAAGATTTCCATCAAAATCTAAGTGCATGTAGACGAATTTCGTATCCAGAGCGTGCATACATTTTCTATCGCTTTCAGCAGTCTACCGCTGAGACTTTTGCGAATATAACAATGTTATTCCATATTGCATTGTAAATTTATCTTTTCGTGTTGAATAATCAGTCCATCTCAAAAATGGCAATTTATTTTCCTCCATTTATGCAACAAAGAATGTATGCTAATTTTATGCGTTCTAAAACTGGAGACAAAAACAAACATTCGAAATTAGCATATAGATAAAATGAATGGCACCTACATCCAGGAGCAATAACTGTTTCATTTTTTTAATATAATGAATTATATCTATAATTTAGCCATTCGTTACATAATCTCTGCATATAGACCCTATAATTATTCAATGCAATTTCAGATTAAAAACAATTTCAGCGTTTCTGTCTTCTAAAATTTGATTATTAATTTGCATCATTTTTTCAACTTCAGTATTAAACGATAAAAAAAAAAGAAATATTAAATTAAATTTAACTGTATTATGTTACTATTTGTCCCCTCAACTATTCGAAAAAATTCCCTGTTGAAGTTTTTTCCCTCAAAATTAAAAATTTAAATAAACATCGTTAGGAAGAAAATAAGACAGAGCCTCTTTTTACAGAAAAAAAACTATTTTTTTATCTCCATTCTAACAGATTCTTGCATTTTTACGACTTGCTCTTGTTTTCAAGAGAAAACACATTAAAAATTATATAGAAAAATTCCGAGAGAATGTCTTTAAAGTCAATGCAATATTGTTATAGTTCAAGCTACTAAAATTAATATTTGTGATAAATCCCTTGAAAAGTTAACAGATTTACTCAGGTAGAGTAATTGTTTTTTATAAAATAAATAACATTTATAAATTGTTATATTCTCCAAAACAAGACATTTTACTGTCCAAATACTGTCTTCGGTGATTGAACAAAATTTATTTTATGTAACGAGTCCAAAATATTTCGAGATATCTTAAGGTATTTGTGAATGCTAGTTCTGTGGATCATCAGATTTCATTACCTTATACACTAATAAAAGAACCAGGAATGATGGTCTCCCTAACAATTTCTCGCCTACTCTCAAATAACGTGTTATCCTCACTTCATAGAAAAAAAAGAAAAAAAAAGGTGGACCTTGAGTAGTCTCATTAAAGCCTTGCAGGGCATTAGCAAAAAATAGTTACCATGTTTAGACCACTAAAGTGAATATATTATTTTCATTGGGCCCAAATATACTTAGGAATCTTTTTTTTGCGATTGATTCAGGCGAAAACATGTTATGGAACTTCAGTTGCAGTTACAAGATCACATTCCAAATATAGTTTATTTACAGACAGACGGTTAATCGCTTGATAAATTTTGTACAAAATTTTATAAGGATCTACATTTTAGGTGCTAAATATGTACAACCGAATTTTATCTCTCTAACTCCTTAAGATTTACAGTTATAAAAGCGCACTTGCATTCAAGCAGCCAGATATCTCATTTGAATGGAGTTTCTTCAAAATGTACAACTATGGCCTTCAATGAATCCATTCAATTCCATTCCTCTAGCTCATATCAGTTTTGAATTCGAGTGTCCCCAGGTAGGCAGACAAATCGCAGAAGATGAACTTTTCAAACTTAAGGAGGTCTGAGAAGTGCAAATTCATCAAAATGTTGAGTTCCAAGTTTTTCTAAATTACATTAATTTCTCTTTGAATATTTCCAAAGTGGAAATTTGAAAAAATAACTTTATTTTTAAATGTTAATTTCAAGTAGTATATGCTTTAAACATGGTAGTTGTTATTCCTTATTAATATATAATGCGTTTTTGCATTGTTCTTCTTAATAAATTAAAAAAAAATATTTACAAAAATAGTTTTCCATTAAAAGTCAATTCATTCCAACTATTGGATTTCATCCGAAATACTTTAAAATTTCTCTGTTTTACTTTTAATTTCTCCCTAGAAAGAAATGTATTTTTTAAACTCGATACCGTTTGATTTAGGAAAAATTTAGTTCGTTTGTATATATCTTAATTTTTTGGCAATATATCAAAGATTTCTACGAAATTATTCATTTTCTTTTCAGACAAAACTTTCATTCTATTTTAGACATTTCCTTGCTTTCTTGACAAAACATCCAAACAAAAATCTAATTTCGGTAGTAACTAGTATATTCGAACGCTTTATTCCACTTATATTTATTTCTTCTTCAATTTACTTGCAAACATAATATATACTTAAGAGATCAATTCAAAGTCCTAATTTTCATAAATCAGATTGTAGTCTGAGAAACCCCAAGAATCTGGAGAAAATTTCAGATATGGTAAATTCTTTTTGATTTAAAAAATGTTTCGCGAATACATGATGCTCGCAAGCGGTTATATCATTAGTGGAAATGGGATAATATTTTGAAAACAGATATCGTGCTATAAACTTTTTAGAATGTTCAAAATCGTAGCAGAACTGATAATTACAGTAAAAATAAATTTACCATTTTCAAAGGGAACATATATTTTTCTTCAAAAAAATATGATCGTCATAGAAAAATAGAGCTTCAACTGAACTTTTAAGGTCTACCTACACACTTGAAACTTCGAAAATCCTTCAAAATGTGGAATGTTTTTATTGCTTCAAAATATTATATGATCCTTTAACTTTCAAACGGTACCAATATATGTCAATATCTTGAATATTTCTCGAGTTATAAGGATTTTTCTTGAGGTATTTTCATTAAAAACTCTAGTTTTAGTTTTAAAACTTATTTTAAGAAGAATTATATTTTTCCACTGTGCTGCTCCATTCAAACCAACATAACTCAACAAAAAAATTAACCGAATACAATTATTTATAAATCAAAATAGTTTGTATGAAACAGTGGATTCTTTGTGACTCAATCAAAGTTATGGAAATAAATATTTAATAGCTATTTAAAAGTTAAAATTACAGAAAAAATTTCCCTTATTCTGTTCATCGTTAATGAAAAATATTGCTAAAAAAACTATATATTTTTATAACTTGTTTGAGGCAGACAACATAGAGACTAATATAAGGCGTACTTTCTAACTAGAATTATGTATCTGTACAAATTAAAGTTTAAAATATAACGTTTTAAAAAATATGCTAATTAGCTCATTAAATATTAATTAATTTATAAAAAATTTAGTGTGATATGGGTTTTCTCACTGAAAGAGTTTAAACATGTATTAAGGACCTAATGTCAAAAAACTGGACTTTTAAAGTTAAAATTTTAAAATAAAGAGAGATAATCTTCCAGAGTGTACGTACATCTTAATGGTAGTTTTAACGAGAAAAACACGACTAAGAAAACGAGACTCAGAAAAATTAAAAAATAAACAAAAAAAGGCAAGGCAATAGTAACAAAACTATTTTATATATAAAAGATTTTCAATGAATTCACCATCCTGCAACCCTCTGGTTCCGAAGTTGAGACCTTACCACCAGGCCACCGCGGCCTGTCTTGTACAAGTAAAAGAAACATATTGTGCATTGCTTGCACTTACAATTTCATTGCGTTTTCTTTAACAGTGTTATCACTATTGGCTCATATATAGAAATTTTATTCCAACCTATTTCTTGTGATATTTCCAATTGTTTCATGAATATAAAAGCCTTTCAAATTACTTAAAGGTACACAACTGAAGCAAAAAAAATGTAGAATGAAGCTTGGCAAAGAGAAAAAAATGTATTACTCACATCTATCAAACAATTGATAGTTTTTCTCTTGATATTCCTAAGGATATCCTTAAGAAGACGTATGGAAGGAAGTTTCCTTCTTTAAGAAATGTAAATAAATGAGTTAAAAACCGTTCATGAGTTAAAAACCTTGGAACGATTGTTATGAATATGGAGTTGTTAAGCCGTTGTTGCATAGCTGGGAAACGGCATAATCCATAAGTTGTATACTTCTATTACGAATAAGCCCTGATTTCAAAATAAAACTTCTACTAACAAGGATCTTTATATTAAAATAAAATCTAATAAGAACACTCGATTAATTACGATCAAATTGTCAAAAATTATGTAAAGAACTGTAGCCTTCAGAATATCACCTCAGGAATTGCCTCTAAAGATTAAATATTGTTAATTTCTTTGCAAGTAAAATACGTTATTTAATTGAATCTTACCAAAACAACCATAGTGGGAGACTTCACCTCGCATTCCATTTTGAGATTATAGTAAAGGTAATGGAAAATTGAGGCCATGCATGCATTACAATGAGTGGTATGCGCAAATGTTATTAAAGTTTTTAGAATTAAATTGATAGATTTTAGAGGTGTTTGACCATCCTACTTACAGGGTGATCAGCGAATAAGCCCTGATTTCAAAATTAAATATCTCTACAACAAAGATCGATAAAATTTTGCGGTAAACTGTACGTTTATTCTTAAAACTGTAAAAATGCTGTACAAAAGTTTAGAAAATTGAGTTACGAACATCGTTAACAGATGGCGGTCTAATCACAATGCCCATAGACGCTTTCAGTGTGACGTCAAAAATAAAAAATTGCACCCGATCTGACTCCTGGTGACTTCTTTCTGTGGGGAGCATTGAAAGACACACTCTATCGAAACAATCTCGTCACTCTAGACGATCTTGAATCGTTGATTGGCGTTGCATGTGATTCCATTTTCGTTGAGACAATGCAAGAAGTGATGTCAAATTTCACTGTTCGATTACGCAAACTCATTGTTTCGAGCGGTGAACATTTTGAAAAAATTGTATTTTGATTGCAAAGACCACATCACTTTATTATTTTTTTAAATATTTTTTTAAAGACTTCTTTCGGAGAAAGATTTTTTAGAGCAGAGCGCCATCTGTTAATGATTTTTGTAACTAAATTTTCTAACTTAGGTGCATTATTTTTACAGTTTTGCTAATAAACGTATAGTTCGCCGCATAATTCTATTGATCTTTTTTGTAGAGATATTTAATTTTGAAATCAGGGCTTATTCACTGATCACCCTGTATATACCATTGAAAATAGCAAATTTACATTGTTTTTTTTCTTTGTACTTGTAAAACGAATTTCGTTTAATAATTTTGTTTTAGACTGCGTTACGCTTTATTCTTTCAATTCATTAACAGAAAGTTTAACCTTCTTCTTTCTTTTCAAACTGTCTGCTTTATAATTTATATTTAATAATGTATTACGCTGCTATATAATTTTTTTTTAAATTTTATAACATATAACATTTTTGCAAATATGATGGCTTTAGTAAAAAAAGGTAAGTCGGAAACAAAATGAAATTCTCTGCTCAAACCCTATAAATTCATTCTAATTATTGACAAATTTTGCTCTATTAATATTTTCTCTCTGACTATCGCATGAGTAAATTTGATTCAAGGTGTTTCCCCTTTTTCCATTGCTAAAATGAGAAATATCTTTCTTAAAATGCCTAGGTTTCATTAAGAAAGAAATTTCACCCCGTTTATTAGTACAATCAGAGATTTTGATAAATTACAAATGAACTTTCAGTTTTTCTTCATATTCCTACAATGAGGTTGAATTTGAAGAAAATTGTGTTTTCCGCAAATACTAAATCTAAAATCAGCTTTAAACATAGTCTTATTTTCTTTACTTACTTATAAATGGTGCAGCTTTAAAAATAATTTAAATTCTAAGTAGAATAATGATTATGCCCACTAAATTATGAAGTATTTTTATTAGAATTAGCCAGACCTTCTCAAGTCCTTCAATTGTGCAATTTTGAGTTTTAATTTTTCAGTTATATGAAAGAGTGAAGAAATCTGTTTCGAATTTCACATTCCTCGGTACAATGAGCCAAATAATAATGATGCACAAAATTCGTTTCTGTTCTTATTGCTTCCGAAATATGAAATATGTCCCTAAAATTCGTATAATGTACTGATTTTCTGTATGAATTGTAATATTTTTAAATAATTATTCAAATATTGACATATAATATCCAAAAATGAAATACTTCTGCAAATGTAAGATGCATTCGTTAATTGATAAAATTTTTTAAGCATGCTCTGAATCGGGAATTCTTTTGCTGTAACTTTTTCATCGCTATCGGTCACACTAGTTCTTTATCACTTTCATGTCTCAAAAAAAAGTAAAAGTAAAATAAAAACAAGAATATATCGATTCATTTACAATTATAGATACGATGGGGCTCTAAACAATCTTTTGGTTCAATTCTTTTGAAGTAATACCTCATTAGTGTAATAGCATTTCGAAATTAAATATTCTTTACTTTGTGAAAATGCTACATTTTGATGTTAAGGTTCGATCTATCTTTCACATGAAACTAGCAGAATGAAACTGAGAAACATTTTAGAATAATATCGAATCTTTTAATAAAGGGACTTGTCAATGAGTTCAAGATTGATTGAGCATTTTTACTTTTTCTTACAGATACAGATAGTATTATAATTTTAAAAAAATAGAATTCTATATTTTGAAGAATTTCGATATTTCATACCACACTGAGCCAGAAAATAAATATCTGGCATTATATATGTCTCTAAACATTATAATTTTAAAAGCAGTTTTAAGCTAAAAGGATAACATTTGGTGTATGGATTTGAAATTTGTCAATTTCTAACACAAATTTTGAATTAATTCCTTTCATAGAAGGTCTAGCCTTCCGGCTTTTCGATTACGAGTGAACTCAATAATCACAAAACTCAAAGAGATCGGTCGTTAAAATTTGGTATGTAGGTTTAATATCTAAAATATAGATTCCCGATAAAACACAGAAATATATAGTTCAAACAAATCTGTCGAACGATTAATCGACAGTCGTTTTAATATTTCGCATCTGTGTAAAACAGTAATTCATAGATGCAATAGGTTTATGAAATTTAGTATGATATTATCCTGTGACTATGACTCTCTACATATTTTCACCAAAGATCTATATTCCACAATTATTTTTCATCTGTGTCATGCAAGACCATGTGTTTACGAGGAAGTAAGCGATAAAGTTTCGGGGAAGCCAATTTCTCTAGTGTATTTTCGTTTCTTTCGAGCAATTTTGAGTAGATCCCATAAACGAGAGTTTTCGAAAGAAATTTCTACTTTCTTATGTGATTTTTAAGGTTTCGGTATATGCTCAGGATTTAGTAAAGAAATGTAATGCCAACGACACAAAGGAAAATCCCCATCTGATTTTTCTGCATTCGAATAGCTGATCTTCAATAGTTGGGGATGTTTCCTGCTTCGAGAATACAATCAATATCACCTAGATATTCTTACCACCACTGGCAGGTTAGAACTCACCAGAGTATAAATTCATTGGTAAAGTGTGAAAAATGGTGACTATATGTAGAAGGAACAAATCTATACTCTACATACATTAGGCAAGGCTTATCTACTTCATTTCCTTTTACTTTCTATAATAGTTTGAAAATTACTGACATTTTTACTGGAAAGAGGATTTTTTATATAACTTATGTGAATATTTTTGAAATAAGGGAATTGCATTTTAGCTGCATATTATAACCATATTTAAGCACGAAATGAAATTTGAAAACGCAAAATACGAATAAGAATTGCATAGTCAGTTTTTTATTGTAATATTTATAAGTAACTATTTATGTTATTTGTTATCAGTTTAAAATTTATGTTTCTTTATTTTCTCAATTTTAAATACTTAAACAAATAAAAACGAAACTTTTTATTATGCGTAGTAAGGATTTTTAAAACATCATTTCTATCAATTTTTGAGATCAAAATTTTTTAAAAATTCATATAATAAAATCTTAGCAAATAATGTTTTTTTTAAAATATAATTTAATGTATTAAGTCCTTCAACTTCAATAAGGAATTATCACTGAATGCACTCCAGCATAATTTCAAGCAATCCTTGTTTGAAAAAAAAAATACCCTTTCACTCATTTAAAATTGCAAAATATGAATTTTTTCAAAGTTTCGCCAATTAAAAAATGTGGAAAACAGTTATAAGTAATATGCTAATGAATTAAAAGAAAATTTTTGAAGTTGAAATATGCTGTTACATTTTGTCAATTTCCTGTTGAACAGTGAAAAGACCAACAAAAGTTTTCTCAGTTTGAAATTTGTTCATTTCCTGCATACATAATAAAATGAGTTTAAAAAATTATAATTGTAGTTTGAAATACGAATAGCTACCTTAGTTAACTACAAATATTTATTTATTTAATGCCTAATTAGTTTATTCAATGCAACTAAATTTTTCAATTTCTAACTTAAAATATTGGCTTGATTCCATTTTGTAATATGAACCTTATTTTATTGTCAGTTTTGGTTTCATCATCGAAAAATTACAATATATAATATAACATAAACAATAAATGAAACTTATATTTGTTTGGGGGTGTTATGAAATTCTTTTAAATGCAAGGGGTGTTCAAATGAAAAGTTGCAAAACGTCGTAGCTGCAGTCGTAGTTAATATATTTGTCTATGCCGCTAGAGACATTTGGAGATGCGAGTGGAGGCTTCGGCGTTGATGGGAGCGTGCGCGAGTGCCCGCTTGTGCAAGAGAGAGCAGAGGCATGCTTGCGCTGACTCACTGGCAACTTGACGCGGCTTGTTCATTTCCTCGAGCATAGCAGAACCAATAACTCCGATGTGTATTGTGAGAAACTCCGAAGACTACGCAGGCCCATCAAGAACAAAAGGTCGGGGCTAATCAAGGACTATGTGGTTTTGCTCCATGATAACTCCTTGGAGTCACATACTTGGAATTGACCAAGTTCAAGAGGGTGCAGCTAGACCATCCGCTTTACAGACTGGACATGTCACCCTGCGATTTTCATGTGTTTGGTACCCTCAAAAAAATCTGAAAAAAAAGCGCTTCAATGCTGACGTCGAACTCAAGGATACTCTGGGGGGGTGGGGTTTCTACAGGTATTATGGGAATAAATAATCCTTCAACTCGTTAATCAATGGGATCTTTGTTCTTAGACCTATGGTGTATACTTGGAATTCACTTCTACGCACAAAGCCGCTTCAGACCTTTTCATTTGAGCAACCATTGTAGTATTAAATTCTCATGGATACTTTAGATATAAGATAAATGAATTTACTACTTTTTGAAAAGGCATGTAATTTGACAGAAACAGATGCCGAGAGAAAAAAAAATGCTTCAACAGCAAAAGAGAAACGAGAAATATACAGTGCTTACTATTTACTATTCTATAAACACATATTTCTGTTCATGAGTATAAAGGACTTACAAGATATGTCATCTTATACGAAAAAAATGCCAAGTTTTTTTTCTTTTCTTTATATTAAGATAGATAATTTATAATATTTTCTGAACAGTGAATCCCCACAAGGTTTATTGATGAAAGCCAATTCTAGGGCAAAATAAACAATTCTGCTCTTACCGATAAAATGCAATACTATACATTTGAATCTCTAACTTCGTTTTGATGCCCTTTCATAAATTATTTGCATTGATGGCACATTTGAGAAAATTCTGAGGAAGCTCCTACATATGATACTTTCCAAAACTGAAAAAAATTACATTTACAACGAAATTTTATATGTTAGAAAATTTCCTTCCCTCTAAACATGCATTGTTAAATGAATCCAAATTTTTCAACGATTATTCTCCCAGAAAACAGCTTTAGAATTGTATTAAAAACTGTTCTTCGCATTTCTTCTTTATAATCGAAAATATTGCATCACACAATTTAAAGCATAATAAAAAGCACATCTTCTAAACATCACAACATTCAGTTTAAAAAAATGAAAATTTAATTATTTAACTGCTGAAAATGAAACATAAGTATTCTAAGCGCAATAATTGAAAGAATTTGCTTGAAAATAATTACACTGAATTATTTTCAAAATGATAATTAATCACATCAGAATCAAAATGTAAAATGCTCAAGTGCAAGCATTCGCAGGGTTTGCACCGCTTCCAGATGAAAGGACAGTTAATGTTGGTTGTTAGTGTTCTAGATGGCCGAGAGGTCAGGGTTTCAGGCCTAATTTCCCTTGACGACAGCTAACCAACTCATTCCATCCACCTGGATGAATTGAATAACGCAGACATTTAGAAGCTGCAAATTCCTGAAATGTTCTCTATTCTCAGAAGCATTTCTTGAAGGAAAAGCAGCCATGATCACAAATGAATATGTCATCGACACATAAATATACATATAAGCAAACATGCAGTAGGACAAAAGAAATATTAATTCATACATTTATTTCAGTTTTTTTGCGTACTTTTTGTATGACTGATATTTTAAAAGAAATAGGAATTTCAAGTATTTTATACGTATAATGTCTATTACATTAATGTCTATTTTCTACGTATATGTCGTAAAATTACATGTGTTAGTCTGTCAACGTTAAAAAAAATCCTGCATTTTCAGGCTTAATTTCCCTTGACAACAGCCAACCACCTCATTCCACCCACCTGGATGAAATGAATAACGCCGGCATTTAGAAGTTCCGAATTTCTGAAATGTTCTCTATTCTCAGAAGCATTCCTTGAAGAAAAAGCAGTCATGATCACAAATGAATATGTCGTAGAGACATAAATATACATATAAACAAGCTTGTAGTAGGACATAAGAAATATTATTCTATTATTCTATTATTTTATTTCCGTTTTTCGTGAACTTCTTGAATTACCGATATTTTACAAGAAATAGAAATTCCAAATTTTTTAAAGTAATGTGTGCAATGTCTAAGTTGCATGTGTTTGTCTGTCAACGTTAAAAAATCATGCGTTTTAGAAAAAGGAGTGCTGAACTGCTTCCTCCAAGTATTGTGGTAAATAGGTAATATGAAAATAAATGCTTTACTGAAAAATGCACTCTTTCAGAATGCTAAAGAGTAAAAAAAATTCTGTTAACTTTTCACTTTCTAATGTTTACTGGATAATTAATATAAAATAGTCCTGTCTTTGTGAAATGCAATTACGAACGTTAAGTAAAATTTGAAATGCTACACATTATATATAAAAGCAGGAGTTATTTAAATGAAAAAAGAAACAAAGAAAGAAAAACTAATTGAATAAAATGAGTTTTTAAAACAACTTTATATTCGTACCACAAAGCAGAATTTTAAAAAAATTTTTAACTTTTAATTTACTGTTAATTCATATTATCTAATTCTGAATTATATTCTATTTTAAGATTTAAAACCAGGAAGCCCCCTTAATATGAAATCAATATTTAATTAAATAAATATTTAAGCTTATTATTAAGTTCTGAAAATAAAAACAAATAGTGAATAAGTTTTGGAACTTTTTCCTCATTAGTAAATGACTGGAAAACAGATTACAATATCTTTCTTCGCTAACAACAAACAGATAATGTTGAAAAGCGAGTAAATTCAGCTTGTGTGGTCGAGACGAATAATAAGGCATTGCTTAATATTTAAGCAAAGTAATGCAGATGAATGGAATATTTTTATTTTAAAAAGAGTGAACAATGACTTTTTTGTGATAAATATTGTGGAATTCCGTTGGGAAATAAAAGTATAATTTTAAAACCCACTCTATACTGAATTTTTATTTTAATGATAAATCTTATATTTTTAATAATTTATTTGTTGATTTAAAATCAGTCAAAAAGATAATAATTATTTCTTCTCACAGTTTTATAAAATGAAGAATTTAATTTGCTGCAACATTTGTTTGATATTCTAAATATTATTTTATCATTTTTAATAAAAGTTCCTTTAAACGGGGAAAAATCTTTGTTTTTTTCTTTATTATATATAATTTATTTTGCGAGTACATTGTGCAATGTTTTATAACGATTATTTCGTAGCCTTTCGATTTAGAGAAATTCATATTTTGGAACGATTTTTTCCCCATTAAAACTCATGGCAAAATATATATTAAATCCTAACATAAAAACTTTATACTGAACACATGAAAAATCTTCAGAATTTTTGAACTCTGTATACTCGAGCCAGTTTATCTTAAGGGTATAGGGAACTCTGTTACACGTTTTTGAGAATTATTCACTTAGGGTTATGAAATTTTGTATGCATATGTATTAAAATGTAAATATGTCAAATTTCTTTAAAACATTTTGAAATGAAATATATTATTTTCAAAAAATTAAAACCTAAAAGATTTTTAAATATTCCACACGACATAATTTTTAATTTTTAAAATTATTTTTATAACTCAATGTAAAATCATTTGGAACGAAACTGTGCATAATTTTATATTGTAATCAAATGACAATTGAAAAAAAAATATTGACTGAATTTAATTTTCTTACTGAAAATAATCTTACTTCTTAAAAATATTGACTGAATTTTCTTGCTGAAAATAATTTTACTTCTTCAAAATATTACTTGCTGAATTTTCTTATTGAAAATAATTTTACTTCTTAAAAATATTAGCTAAATTCTTGCTGAATTTTATGTTTTTCTGATTTAAAATTGACTTTAAATTATTAATGATTAAATTTAAAAAAAAAATCGCAAATGAAAATGCATACTCTGTTTTCTTTTAATGCTTAACCGAAATCTTTTTAGTAATTCTATTTAATTTCTCCAAAAATTAAGGCACCTGGAACATTTCAAAGATATTTAAATCTAATTGTAGTATCATTTTGAGAAAATAATAGTTTGAAAACATTATTTGTTAATGAAAGGATCAAAATAATGTTGCACAATTTTGTCCTCTTTTTGTTTATTTCAAAATTAACTATCCTTTTAAATACTCTATCTGAAATATTATTGGCTCTTTACTGCATAACAACTCTGAAAGCATCGCGGAGAAAACTGTCGTAGTAAGTGGTTTCATTAGGAGAAAACACAAACTCTCTACGATGTTCAGTAGCGTGTATAAATGCTAAGTTAACAGCGATATATGTACTTAGAATTATCCATTTCAATTTGTTACGCGGTAATAAACTTCGGATAAGGTATATCAAATGTTCAAAATTAAACTCCGAACTCTAGATAACAAAGCTCTATTCGATATAGGAGACTATCACTTAAAACTCTAAAACAGACAGAAAAGGCTCTTAAATTCCATGCGAGGATTAAAATTTTTGAAATCAAACTTAATTGCTTAATGAAAAGTTTTAATAAATTTAATGTTGCCATCCATTAGCTTGAAAGTAAGTATTAGAATATACCTCTGGTAATCATCATACTTAACAGACTCACTTTTTTAAAAGTATTTTTTTCTGTTTTCTAAAATATTTATATTAGTTTTGTGAATAATATCTTTTGAGTGATTCCTTAAATTACATTTGTAGAATGTAAAGAAAAAAAAATAGTGATTCAGATGCTTATCTAAATCTTTTAAATGTAATTATAAGGAATTATATTTCAAAAGGTTGTCTGACCTAAGAGAATTCTTTTGTTTAAAACTTTCTCCTACATAAAATTTTATGCTTCTTTTCGATTTGCTCTCCACCTCATAAGAATTAAAAATAGCAGATAAAAATCCCGATTTTCGATTTTCTTTGTTGAATCTGTTATTCTGTGATACATAGAAATCGGTTAATCTTAGATACACTTTCAAAAGGGGATTTTAAGCATAGAAGCATCTGAGCTCCTTCTTTAATACTGCACTTTTCATGCTAGAGTATTAAAGAAGGAACTCAGATAATCATTTTCCTTATTTATTAAACATAAAACAGTTTATATTCTGATTAATTCTTCTCGCAATAGCAATTTTTTTTCTGCAACAACCATAACTTTCAGTGTGAACTCATTGAATTTTAATTTACTTTGTTGAAATATCAATAGATCATGCTTTTATTTGCATTTGTTAATGCACATTTGTGTTACTCCTTCTTTATTTTTTTACTTTTACTAATATATTAAAAATTCTATCTGAAAAAAGCCTGCCTATTACTAACAACCAGCATTCATATATTTTTGGAAATACTTTTTCGAGAGAGCAAAGTCTTTGGGCAAGTCAATATTTATATTAATAGTTCCTTTCATGTTAACTTTTCCCATCCTCTGGAATTACAAATATTTTCATGCAAATTTGAAAAAATGATGATTGGGATTGATTTAGCACAAAGTTATGCTCTTTTGTGCATGGTCATGGCACACTCCCTACTATTGCCTCCATTCTGCTGTCATTTAACAATCTTTGTTTCTATTCCTAACAAACCAGTTAATGTACCTTATTCATGTGAAGTGAGGTGCTATGAATCCTGCCTGAGCATAAAGTTATTAATAATGAGCTCCAAGTTTAAAATATCTGCCATAAAAGGCACCAGATATTCTCATTTTTCTGATTTTTTAGTACACTTTCCAAACATTAGTAGGGTCAGGGTGGCCTGGTGTTAAGGTCTCGGCTTCAGAATTGGAGGGGTGCTAATTCGAGGCCCGATTCCACCGAAGGACGGCCGTGTAAGCGGGTCTGGTGCACCTTAAATCCGTCGAGGCTAAACGTACTCCAGCAAGTGGGGAAGTTTGAAGAGCGGGCACCAGCTCTTGTGTCATTCTCGTCAGCTGACCGCGATTCAAAATGACGAGGTACGTCCCAAAATAGCCCTAGTATTGCTTCAAAACGGGACGTTAATATAACTAAACTAAATCAAGCACGTTTTTTTCTTAGTTTAAAGTCATTATTTTCTCATTGCTTTCAGCTCTTTTCATGATAAAGCCATTCGAAAGTATAAATTTAAAAACTCCTGTAAATTATATATGATTTCGGGGATGTATTTTCTTCTTATCTTCTCAATAATTTTAACGTTTTATAACAAACATGTATCATTTAATCTTTTTTTTAAATTTTAATAGGGATCTCATCAACGAAATTGGCATATTAGAACTGGTTATAGAATAAAGAGCCTTTCAAAAAATCTTTATAAAACAAACGTGAGATTTCAGAAAAAATGTTAATGCCATAATGCTTTAAAGAATTTAGCAAGAATATTTAATCGAAGAAGTAGGAATACTTTTCAAAATATCCATATCGTGCTAAAGCGTATTCATTTCTTTCATATGACTTTTAAGGCTGGAGATAAAACTACTTTTGACTTAAAGGAAGAAAATTAATGATGACGACAATTCTAAACTTCAGCTCTCACAGATGTTTTTGAGCCGGATGTGTGCTTAAATGAAGAGATGAAAAAAAAGTGAAAAATGAAAAAGTGACTCCTAAAAAAGTGAAGTATTTCTAGGGCCTTGATCTTAATGCTAATTTATTTGTCATTGACGACAGCAAAGATTTAGTAATCGATATAAAAACTCGGACAATTAAGTCCGTGCATATTTTTTCACCTAATTAAAGGAATTGTTAATTGCTTTGAAAAATAAATATATATAATTGTCTTAAATTGAATTTCGCGCAAAAATTAACCAGTAACTGGAGAAGGGAGCCAAAATGACTCCACATTAGCTCTGATTATCACGTTGCATTTTTTCTTCCAATACAATCACTTCATCAGTACCTTCAATTTTTTTTGGCAGTATGCTGGCAGAAGTTTAAGTATGAACACATGTGCATAACCGAGTTATTCTTCTTGTTATATATTGCCATTTATATATCAATGAATCGATGTCTTTGAAACTGCTCTTAATTCGAATAATTGAAAATGAATAAAGAAATGTTCATAAAATAATATTTTAAGATATTGTATTCTTCATTTTTGCTTGTTAAATTCTAAGTTGCTAACATTAGTGTAATTCAGTAATATGTAAACGAAGTAGATAGACATTTAAAAGATTGTCTAGGCTTTTCTTACAGTCCTTTTCCACCATTTAATGCAATAACATTTCATATTTTTACTATTAATATTTTTGGCAACTATAGGATTTATAGAAGGTATTGTGTTTCTAAAATGAATTCCGATTCTGTTTCAAAAAAGAAAAGGAAATAAAGAAATAGTGGAATCATTTTGATTCCATGTCTTCAGCCGCATGAGGAAATTCATATCTCCAGTTACGTTCTAATCTTAATACTACTCTGTATGTATTTTCAACATCAAAATTGGAAAATAAATAAATAAAACATCAAAATGTTGCACCGTATTTGAATGGTGCCTGAGAGGAGACATCTGAGTACAAAGAGGTAATTTTGGATTGTGCATTCATTGAAACAATAAAACAAACAGACCGTTATTTTAAATATCTCTAATTAAAAATAATTCTACTACATGTTCAAAATCATTTACAGTAATCTATTCGTCTTATAAATTATTCCGTGATGTAAAAAACAACACACACAAATATTTTTTTTAGAATTATTGTTCTAAAAAAACTTAATCTCAATAAATATGTGCAGTTGCAAATCATAGGCAATGCTACTACATTGTCATCTATTTTACTATAAAAATATCCATACTTATTAATTAAAAAGTATCAGTATATTTAGATTTATTTCAAAAATTGGCGGAAACTGTAATAAAAAATCTTTCAAATATTGATTTTTTTTATTGTATTACCTTAACTTGATTTATTTTACTCTTTTAAAATTATATATATTTTTTAATATTTCAAAGTCTATTTAGATTTTTTTTATTTATAGTGACAAATAAAAGCTCTTGCAGACTTATTTATGTATAACTTCTGTATAAAATTTGAATTAAAATAACTGTAACTCTTTAAATACGATGGACTAAATTAAACTATATTAATTTTTATAAACTAGATAATTTTAAACATGAATAAGAGGCTATTTGCTTCTTTTATTATTTCCCGCAAACAGGAGACAAGACAATGAAAATGAATTATTAGAATATTTATATTATTCAATCGGTTCTCTAAATCTCTCAAGAATAAAGTTTCCATGTATCATATTATACATAGATGTTTAATTAACACGTATTTTTCATCAATGCTATTGGAAAAATGTTTAATGCATTTGCAATATTTATCGTATTAAATGTTTAAAAATGAAAGTTAATATGGCCACAATATGTCTGTAGCCAGCTGAAAATACTCGTGCATTAATTTAAACTGAGTAAATGAAAAGAGCAATTAAAAATATCTTTTACGAAATAAAGTCACTTATCTCTGAATATCTTCCTTTCAAAGACCAACTTCCAAAATCCAATTATTTAAAATTCAAAGTTATGCAAATGCAATCGTAACTGACTTGTTTCCTTGTTAATGTCTGGAACTAACCGGAAATCAGAAAGTTCTCAAGATTCCTCCAGATCTTCAAACCCATTTCAAAATAGTCTTACCCACCATTTCACTCTCAAATCCAAAGATAATTCAATTGCAGATTCATTGAGTTTAATTATCTCGAACGTTTCTTTCATTAATTCTTATCATTCAAACAAATGAAACGTGATGAGATGTTTGAAACTCTATGCTTGTGTTAGATAGGTATTTAAATGCTTCTCGTCATGGTTGTGATCAAGAGACTTGAATATAAATGATAAAATAAATTGAAGAGAGCTTTAATGGCGCACACATTGATCGGGTTAACTTCCCTAAGCACTCGCTGAAGACGAGAATCTTCTGCAATTTGGTTCATTCCCTGGGGTGATAATGAATCATAGTTTTGCGTAGTTAGCAGGAAACATAATAAATTCCACAATTTGTAGAAGATATATATATATATATTAATTTTTAGTTTTTAAAATCCAATTTTTTCACAGTAGATCATGCTTGAACTCATTTTAGTGAGAAAAACCATAATATATTAATAATTAATTAATTAATTGATATTTAATGAGATAATTAGCATATATTTTTAAAACATGATATCTAAAATTCTAATTTGTACAAACACACAATTTTACTTAGAAATGATGCCTAATATTAGTTTTCATGTTGTCTGCCTCAATCAAATTAGGGAAGAGAGATTTTTTCTGTAATTTTAACTTTTAAATATTTATTTCTATAAATACAACTTCGATTAAGGAACAAAACATCCTTTTTTTTCATAGATGTTATTTTGATGTATAAATAATTATATTTGGCTAATTTTTGTTGATTTATGATTGTTTGAATAAAGCGGCATTCATTCACTCATTTATTCATGGAATTCAACACATCCTTCTTCATAAAATGAGTTAAAAAACCGAAACAAGAGTTTTTAGTGAAACTACCTCAAGAAAAATCCGTATAACTCGATAAATATTCTGAATTCTAGCAACATCTTGGTTTGAAAGCTAAAGGATCGAAGAACATTGTGAAGGAATAAAAAAGTATTCGATATCTTGAAACATTTTCGAAGCTTCAAGTGTGTACCTTAGCATTTCCAATGTACAACTGACGTATAACTACTTCATAATGTTGTCCAACGGTTTCATTACATTTGAAAATGTCATTTGTTTAATATGAGAATAAAAGAGAAACAATTCAGAAGATATTCATGTGGTTCTGATATGAACATTGTTTGAGTTTCCAAAATCTGTTCCTATTGCGTTTTTCATTCGCCTTTTGTGGTTTTTGAATGTATATGAAAATGCTAGTTGAAGGTAAACTGCATATTTCTTATCTTTAATCAAAGCATTCTTAGTTATTCTTACTTTAAAATATAAGATTCTTTTATCTCATTTCTTAGTTTTTAAGCAAAAGTATAAAATATTCAAGATAGTAGCAATAAAATTAGTCTAATAATATTTATAAAACTATTTTTTGAGAGCATTTCATTATAAATTGCAAAACCGCTTTTAACAGTTTAATTCTGAAAACCGATGAGAGCTTGCAGCCTGCAGTTTGAATAGTAGTTGCCAAAGTGACTTTTTAAAAGGAAATTTTCATCTGGTAAAAAAAAATATAATTGAATAATGTACTAAACTTTATTGCTATTTTTAGAATACTGAAATGTTTCATTTTCATAATGTAAGTAATGAAGAAGTTTTAAAAAGCATTCTATTAAACAGTCATATCATGAGAAATTATGAAATATTGGCTACATTTTTGAAATCAATAATCACAATTTCAGCAACTTTTTTAAACAACTAGAAGAACATTTATTTAAGTGATTTATTTTTATAAAGACGCCAATTGGTATAAACAATTTTGCAAAAGCAATATCAGATATGTCGAACGAATACTGATATATACTAAAATGGTGAAATAAAATGTTAGGATATATGTTAAGAATCCCCAGTTAATCTGAGATTGCTCCGAATCATCAATTGCTCTTCCTAACTACTAAAAATATAAAAGGGAAAATATAAAAGCGAAAGTGATATTAGTACAGAAAACTGAAAGAAGGATAGAAAGAAAAAATACAAAACACTTGGCACTTTTAAAGTCAACAATTTGACAAATAAAAACGCATTGAAATAACATAATATATTTAGCGTATACATTTCATACTTCCCAACAATAACATCACAATTTTAGGAAGTTACTGATATCCTTAATTAAAACAGGTTTAATCACTTTTACTACTATAGAATTCTGATAACTGAATAAGATTTTATTTCCATACGTTAATTAATATTTTTTTCTTAGAAAATATAATTAAACCGATAAAACATAACGTTTGAAATGTATAAAGCTAAAAATGTGTTCTGACCATTTTTTCTCTTCTTTATTAAAATATTTTAAATAGTAAAAGTATCTATTTAGACTAAAAGGTAGATTGAATAGAATGAGCATCAAATAAATTCCAATCCATCTACGAAAGTCATCGTTTCCCAGAAACAGCTTTAAATTTACAGTTTTTAAATTTACTGTTAATAAACAGTTTTAAACAGTTATGTCCAGGAAGGACTGCAACGACCAAATCAAATTTTAAAAGATAAAGTATATTGAATGAGCTTAAAAAAGTGTATATACCTTAATCACATTTCTCTGGAAGCATTTGGGGGGATCGATAGAGTAAGATATTTCCTCAAGACGAAATGAATCGATGAGATAAATGAAAATCAAAGTCGGTAAATCCATGTGATGGAAAATACACAGATGGAAAAAAAAAATCCCAACACGAAGAAAGAATTATTGTACAGTAATGAAATTTTAGGAATACATTTGTCTAGGTAACATATTTAATTGATTAAAGTTTCATTATCACAGGTAGAGCCATGGGCGAGAAGAGCCATTTCAAATGTGAAATGTTGGTACATTAGTAACCGGTGTAACCGCCAGAATTTTGATTGCAAGCATGCAAATGTGCATGCATAGTGTCGTACTGGTGTCGGATAGCAGTTTGTGGGATAGAGTTCCATGACTGTTGCACTTGGGCGGTCAATGCAGGGAGGGTTAATGCTGGTTGTGAATGACGCTGGAGTTGTCGTCCAATGATGTCCCATACGTGCTCGATTGGAGAAAGATCTGGTGATCTTGCAGGCCAAGACGATACGTCGACACTCTGTAGAGCATGTTGGGTTACAACAGCGGTATGAGGGCGAGCGTTATCCTGTTGGAAAACACCCCCTTGAATGCTGTTCATGAATGGCAGCACAACAGGTTGTATCACTAGACTGACGTACAAATTTGCAGTCAGGGTGCGTGGGATAACCACGAGAGTGCTCCTGTTGTCATACGAAATTGCTCTCTAAACCATAACTCCAGGAGTAGGCCCTGTGTGTCTAGGCCACAGACAGGTCACTAGCAGGCGTTCACCTGGCCTCCTTCTAACCAACAAACGGCTATCACTGCGACCAAGGTAGAACCGGCTTTCATCAGAAAACACAACACATCTCCACTCCGTCCTCCAATGAGCTCTAGCTTGACACCACTCACGTCGCAAACGGCAGTGGTTTGGAGTCAGTGGAATGCACTGTACAGGGCTTCTGGCTAAGAGCTGTCCTTGAAGTAACCGATTTGTAACAGTTCGTTGTGTCACTGTGGTGCCAATTGCAGCTCGAATTTCAGCTGCAGACGCAGTACGATTAGCCAAAGTCATACGCCGAATACGACGGTCTTCCCTCTCAGTAGTACCACGTGACCGCCCGGAACCTGGTCTTCTTGAGGCAGTACCTTCCTTTGACCACTGCTACCAATACTCATGCACAGTGGATGCATTCCTGCCAAGTCTTTCAGCAATATCGCGGAAAGAAAACCCACCTTCTCGTAGCCCTACAACACGACCTCGTTCAAACTCAGTGAGCTGTTGATAATGGCTTCTTCGTCTTCTCAGAGGCATCCTTGACTACCATTCACCCACTACGTCAAATCTCAACTGTAAATAACAATCACGAACCTTACAGCGCTTATTTAAAGCAAACCTGATTTGCATGTTCATAGTGTCGCTACTAGCGCCACACTTACGCGCGTAGTTCGAAATTTGAATCGACGTCATCTTTCAGATGTATAAACACTCCTACCAAATTTCGTTTATCTAGCACAGCTCCTTGCTAGTGTTGGAATTTTTTTCCATCAGTGTATATTAGAAAAACAAAGATATCGAATAATAATTTAACAATTGTCTAGATCATTTCAGGATATTAGGGAACTGTGGCTAATGACAGAGGGAACTAAATGAGAATTTTTTAAATCAAGCTGATTCCACGAAATGAAGCACGCTAGGTGACGGTTGAAGCATTTCATCTTTGTCGTTACAATAAGTCTCAAGTTTATGACTTTTTTTTAACAAACAATCCAATAACTTTTTAATTACTGTTGATTATAAAACTCATGGAAAACGCAGAAAAATGATAAATTTATTTTTATGAGTGAAAACCTGAAATTAAAAAATCTGGTTTGAATGCGAATCATTTTTGTAGTTCGATATGTAGAAACTCAGTTAGATATTTTTAAAAATGCTATCAATTATGAGTTTAGTAGATTATATTATTGGCAGATTATATATTAAATGAATAATAAATCAAGTTATTATCATAACTCAAATTGATATTTTTAACAGCTTACAGGATGTTGCTTTGAATTATTGTTTTTCGAAAAATTCCGATTCAAGCAAATATATATATATATTATAGCATTCTTCTTTATGAATTCGAAACTATAATGATCTCAAGCTTTGGAAGTGAAGTGGCTGAAAGCAATTTTGTTTTCTTTACTAGGAAAAACGCAAAAAGGAAAAAAATCCGTCTTTTAAGCATTAAGAATTATTACTTGACTTTGCAAATAAGAGTTTTCAGCGAAGATGTAAAATATCACTAGCACTTTACCTTTTTTCTCCTCTTCAAATAAAAATTATTGCACGTTAAGAAAATGAAACCAAGATCTGATCATCTTGTTTTCATTAATAATCGTCTGTCCATAAATTTGATACCTCTCAAATAATTTCGTTTCTATCTTTATCCCATCCGTGTTACCAGCAAGCCCCACTGAAAATGCAGCTTTTCATTGAGCCTCAGAGATAGAAATGACCACTGTAGTTAATCAAGATTGTTCGCGGACATTTAGTGCATACTAAATGATAGGTCATTTAAGATCCTGAATACCTATTAACGAGGAACCATAAATTAAACTCAGTTGACGCAGGGACACTGAATTTTGCCATTTGTTAATTGCATTAGACGATAAACTATTTTAGAATCCTGTTTAATTGATAAGTACGCATAAACGCTCTTCATATTCTCATATCTCATTATGCACTGGAATGCGGTGTCCTATACATGGGGAGAAAATGCCGAAGGCATCTATTTGCCTTGAAACCTTATCTAGGATGTCGATCATGTTCGATGGAGAATTTCACAGGTGTTTCGTCTTAAGATGGATGCCATGGACTGTTTATTCAATAATACACGGACCCATTATCTACTTGTTTCGATTAGTCCGACCATATTTACCAATGATTTATTTCTACTGGTACGTTAGAGTTTTCCTGAATGAATAGTTCCATGATGGACTTTTCATTGCTCTCGATTTCAAATCATTTGTTCTTTATTGTAAATAGCCAACTATGGTGAACTGGTTTATAATTAATTATTTTATGTAAATCCTATTTTAATAGTTCATCAAAATATTTTAAAGCTTCAAATTTTGATAGTCATATAGTTCACTCGTAATATTAAAGCCTTCAGCCATAATATGTATCTCTATAATTTTCTGTTATCTCTTGTAGAATTCTTGCTTCAAATTGAAGAGAAAAATTATTAATCTGCTATTAATATAAGAACATTTTTTTTTTACTGAAACGAAGCCTTTTTTAAATATGAGTACTGAAAACAGAGACACTGAGTATTTAATCCTTATGAACACTAAAGAATATCTTTTTAATTCTTGTAATATTTCAAGAAGTTTTCAACAGAATTTTCCCATATTCATCATGAACATATCTGTTAGTTAATAATATTTAATTTTCCATCAAATACTAAGAAAATAAACAGAATCAATTGTGAATCCATACTTATTTGGTGGTGGGAAAACGAGAAGACTTTTTTAGTGGGAAAAGTATTTTTAAATTAATAATAGAAATTCTAATTAAAAATTCATAAAAAAACCTGATCTCAGGTGCACATTCCCGAAAACAAGGTATGCATGGGCCAAATTCGGTAGGTCAAATGGTCACTTGTACAGCACCACCACATTCATACACACATTGAGCTTTATTATTATAGATAAATATTTGTTGATTTAAAATATGATTTCAATGCAATTTGAAAGAAAGATCATCAAAAGGATTAATATAACATGCCTTTAGCATTGATTTCACTTATTACTTTGCATAAGAGACCAGAACTTTATTATGCATTTCGTTAGATAAAGTAATGTCGGTGATCCAAAAACATACGCATATATATAGATGTACATTTAAAAATGTGTGAAGTACTTTTATGTTAGAAGGACGTATTTTTGGAAGTCATCTTAAATTTACATTTGTTGTCCCACATTCTTCAAAAAAAAAAAAAGATTTTTTCATCTACAACTAATATAATAAAAATATGCAAGGGCAATATAACTCAAATATATTTAATTGTTTTTGAATAAATTGACGAAAGTGAAAACAGAAGTCAGAAGGATTCCTTACAGAACCTAGAACATACTTCCTATTATGGATATTTTCGATTTAATAGCGAAAAAAACATGAATATTTTGAGAAAAAACATTGTTTCTCTTGACTTAGGGGTGATAAGGACATTTGAACGTTACCCGACATAGCTGAACAAGGATAATTTCATTCTTAAACCAACAGATAGAATATTAGGAATTCTCTTCAAATATATGATATAAATTTATCCCTTTTCGTCCTGTTATAATACTTATCGCAGCCTTATAACAAATATTTATTATTAAATATAATCACATTCTTCATCCTGGGATTAATTTCGTAGATATGCATTAAAGTTATAAAAGTAAGCATACTGCAAACGAATTGTTTTTTTCATGACAAAATACTTGAATCGCTTGAACAGTCACAGAAATGATTTTACCAGTGGAGAGACATGGGACCCCAACGAATAGGTTATGTGGCAAAGGTGGTAATAAAAAAATGAAAATAATTACCAAATAAGGGTAATCAATATCAATGATTACTCTTATTTGGAAATAAGGGTAATCAGAAGTATCACAATATTAGTCTATTGTGATACGGAGTTAAATATACTGCAATAGTGAATTTTTTCACCTAATTTCTTGGTAAATGGTCAATTTTGCCAATATATTTCCTTATATTGTACTTTGGTTGTTAGTTTCCTCTCCTCATTTAGTTCACGAAATATATGTATTTATAAGTTTTTGGCATTCTGTTAGTCACGTCTTATCTGACAATGGCTCTATGTCAGAGAGAAAATTCATTTTTTTTGTTACCTTCCTAATTTGTTTTAGAGAAAATTTTAGTACCATTCCCGCGTCACAACTGTGATATTTGAAAAGTCAACTATTACAGATTATCTGTGAGATACAACGCGATCACTTTTGTAAGTATTTCTTACTATTACATTTTTTTTTTCGTAATTTGTATTTTGTGCTTTTAAATTAATA
This sequence comes from Argiope trifasciata, assembly GCA_026543055.1. Lineage (NCBI taxonomy): Eukaryota > Metazoa > Arthropoda > Arachnida > Araneae > Araneidae > Argiope > Argiope trifasciata. The sequence goes on along the minus strand of JAPMOQ010032307.1, from coordinate 84,277 downwards.
TTAAAACTTTTTTCATCTTTTAAATCTTTTATTCTCTATTTAACTGTCTTAAACTATCTCCAAGCTATAGCAGCCGGCCAATACCTACCCACTGACGTGCATTTGAAAGAAATTGTGCCGAAGAAAAAATTGTCCGAAAGTAAAGACGATAAAAACAGAAATGATAATAATTCTTGTCGCAAAAGGTACAAGCTTTGTAAAAAAGAGAAGAAAATGCTTAACTAGATATTTCTGCAAAAATTATAGTTCAAACGTGTTTGCAGCACTGTGAATTGATATGCTTTCAGGAATGTGGAAGTGAATAGACAAGGAAAATGTAGATTAAGTAAGAAGAAAATGCATTTAAAAAAATCAATTAAGCGTTATTGATTGTTATGGATAAAATTGATTGTTATCGACTATGAAACTTTGATCATTCCTTTTTACATACTTAATTGCCATATGCATTATAAAACATTCTTTTGTAATTGTAAACAATAAAATATGTATGCAATATCAAAGATGTGTTTATTGCTATTTCTTTTTACATAAAATTATGTTATTATTAATATTATTCGTTTATTTTGATACTTTATACAGGTTTATCTGTCAGATAAAGCCCAACCACATTTTTTCGAAGAAGGCGCGGGACTAACGACATGTTAAGAAATATTTATCATCAGGTTTGGGCGGCATGAAAATAGGAAATAAAAAAATAGTAAATTTCTTTCAAGCAAATAAAATTGACATTCAACCCTCAAGTATTCAGATTTTGATAAATGCTGTGTTAAAATATGATATTAATTTTTAGATTGATACTTAACGAAGATGGGTTAATGAAGATCATGAGCATAGAATGAACATGAAAAGGGATGAGCCAAGCTCTGCACAATCATCCATCCATATCTATACTTCCAATGTACATTACAGAATCTATACGCATATTGGTGCATCGGATTCTCAAAAAATAAAGGAAATGAAACGCAAATAATTACCAAATAAGCGTAATTAATATTATTAGTTTATTGTGATGTGGAGTTAAATATGCTGTAAATGGTAATTTCTTTCGGTCGACTTCTTGGTAAATGGCGAGTTTTGCTAATATGGTTCCTTATATTGCACTTTTGATGTTAGTTTAAAGTTCAAGAAATACATGGAGTCTTGAGTTATTAAGAAATATTTACCCACAAGTGCTGGCAGTATTAAAATTGGAAATAAAAAAATAGCAGATTTCTTTCAAGCAAATAATTGTAAACCGAAATCGACATTTGATACTCAGGTTTTCAAATTTTGATGAATGTCGTGTTAAAATTTCCTGTAAATCTTTAGCCGGAGGCATAACGAAGATGGGTTGATGATGAATAGGAACATGAACATGAAATTAGCATGAAAAGCGACGAACCAACGTGTCGTGCAATTATCCATCCATATATACACTGCAAATGTACATAAATCTATACGCATATTGGTGCAATGGATTGTCAAAAAAATACATGTTTAATCTCTAAACAGTTTGCAAGTAGTGTAACAATGAAAATTATTTCAATAATTTCTAATATATGATCTTTAGTTTTATAAAATTCTTTCGAAAATTATATTTTGACGAAATATATATATTTACGTCTTTTCGAATTGATATACATAATCTATAGTTTTTCCGACACCCGAAACATCCGATAAGTGTTCTTATCTTCTCTCACTATCACTGAGTATAACCATCGCTCAAATAATTGCATAGTAGAATTGGGAAGTAAAGCCAGTTAAAGGGTAATTGAATATGAAATAACCATTGGAAATGACACGTCAACGTACCTAAAGTTTAAAAAGCACGTCAATAATACCAGCCTGTAAGTCCGGAAATGATATCTATTACACTTCTCAGATAAAATTTAAGGGATCAAATTTCTCACGCATAAATTAGGGATTCCTTCAATTAAAGGGTTTGCTACCAAAATGACTCAGCTCCAATTATTCAAGTTTGCAGAAAACCGGAGGTAGCACCAGAAGCTACCTCTCTATTGCAACAAAGTAATGAGAAGAACAGCTTCATCGCTTGAGTTAATGCTAGAACTAACGTTTGAAGCTATACCTTTCTGGCACCAAACGAACAAGTTTTTAATTTACAATATGATAGTATATGTAACTCTAAATTCCCCTAATTGGAGCTACATCCTTTTTAGAGCAAAGGCTTCAATTATGAAAATAAAAGTATGATTTCGATATCTGAAACATTTGCATTTGAATTCACTAGAATCCAGTTCGTTTGTGAGCCTATACTCTAAATAAATAAAAGCCAAAATATAGAATATGGTTGAAATGCCCTCTGAAGAATTTATCAAAGAAACTCACAGTGCCTTTCGTTCTTAGAATTGTCAAACGTAGAAGCCGAAATACTTCCAAGCAGTAAAGTACCAATTATTACCTGCGTATTTTTGAAAAAAATTTAACTGAAAGTTTTCTGTCTGAAACAGTGAATTAGAGGTGAAAATAGAAGATCAAGAAGTCAATGCTGAAGGGAAAAGGAATGTGGTATCTGCGCTCAGCGTGTTAAAAGACAGTCCATGCCCATAATGAGAGAAAATAAGATGTTGTCTGGACTCCCAAACCGGAAATTAAAGTAGCTCGCTTCAAAGATGGGAATTAGCGAGCTTTTAGATTGAAGGAATGATCAAAAGTATTGAGAAAAGTTCAAATGAAATAGAATGAACTTTATTTGAGAAGAAAATTCAACGAAAAGGAGAATGCTCGGATTTATTTTGAAGTTTGAAAAAGATTCAAAGAGGATAAAAGTGTTTTCTGAATTTCATTTACTTTAGAAGCTGGAAACGAAAGGAATTTTATATGAAATGTTGCAAAGCTGTAAAAAGGAGAAACATTATTTAAACGAGTGCACGAAAAAACCTGTTAAATTTTTCTACGTAGTTATTAAAGAATTAAATAACATTTATCGAAAATAAATATAAACAGCTCAAGAAAAGAAATTTAGATGATGTTTTTGGGATACGAAAAATGCATCGATTTTATTGTTTCATAATTTTATAGTTCCAATGATTCTTTTCTCTTTGTAAATATAAGGAACTCTATTGTTGTTTGATAAACTGTAACTTACAGCATCAATTTAAATCTGAAAGGAAAGAAAGCATTTATATAAAATTTACAGTGATAAATAAAAATAAAGTAACACATATATGTAAATAGAATAGAAAACATTCAATAATTTTAACAGCAACGAAATATTTTAAAATTTTACTTCAAAAAATATAATATTATTTACATATGTATAGATTAAAAAACTCTTCTATTTTTTAATTCTATGATTATCTTATAATTGAATTTTCCTTATCTTTCTCTGAAGCTATCATATTTCTTAAAAAAAAGTTTCCTTTCCTATTTTATTAAATAATGTAGATCTTTTCTCTTCTTTTTTGCGTAGTAAATCTCAGCCCAAAAAAACTACCATCTCTTGGAAATTGGGCGCATTTTTCACAACCATGAGATACATTAATAGAAATTACACAATAAAGAGAAAAAATTAAATTAATAATAGTGACTTCACTGATATTCATATATTTATTTGATCACAATTTCCAAGCTTATCTTTCGTTCAAACTTGCATCCTATTCATAATTGAATTGTATCAATAAATCAGTTAAAAATCTGAAAAAAAAAATAACAATCATCGTGCATGTGTAGGATTTAAAATAATCCGTATTTAATTCTCTACATGAAGCCCTAAGAGAATTTCGATTTTATTTTCATACAAAACAAATCGATAACCGAAATCGAAACATTCCAAATATTTTAGAAATCTGATGAATTTATTCTTATGTATGCTAGAATGTTCCTCTGCCTTCGTTAACATTTCAAATATTTGTTTCTTTAGTAAAAGTTTTAACTAAAAAAACATTTAATTTCAGAAAGTGCTTTTTAAAATTTAGTTTTAGCAATTGAGAGGCTATTCAATGTTTTTTTTTTTGATTTTGGAAACATAGGAATATTTTGTCATATTAAAATTTATTTATATTTAGCTATTCAGGTTAATAAAATTATTATTATCCTACTTATTGACATTGTTTATAAAATATGCATGTAAAAAAATGCATATGTTAATGTTATTTTTAAAATATATTTACTTAAGGAAATACATTTCCTCATATGCCCTTTTCTTGGTTTATTTTTAATTTAATAAATCCTTTAAATTGATAAAACGCAAAAAATAATCATTCTCTATTATTACAATGGGGTCGATTAACAGTCACGTGTCAAGTATGTTACAAACCAGTTATGTTCAATTTTCAACAGATCTGTGGATATTGGGATGTCAGCCGATAACGTTAGTGAGAGCATCGAAGTTAAATGCTACGCTAGTCGATTAATTAAAAATTTTTGATTAAAAAAATAATAATATTTTGAATTATTTTCTCCTAATTTTCATAGTAATGTAGTTTTATTTCTTATATTAAAATTTTAATTAGTATTTTCATAATCAATTAGCATCGCTTTTTCATTTGTTTGGTACGTTTACTTATTCTTTCCTTTCCCATATCCCTTCCCCCCTCTTTTTTGTCTAAAGAATACATTTTGACAAATGACTATGGCAATGTTTTTGAAAAATTGCATTGTTTAATTTTATGATTATACTTCCTTTTAAAAATATTTATTATTCTTAGATAAGTTAACATTTTAAAGCCTACTAATAAAATTATGAATTTTTTTCTTATGTAATGATTTTTATTAATATTGTGTCTTTGATGTTTCCAATTTGCTCAGAGGAAAGAACACGAAATGCAAATTAGTATATATTGATTAAATTAAGAAATATAAGATATAGATACCAGTTTTTAAAAATCTATGTAACTGATGAATCTGTTATTTTCTTTTAATTTGTAGAAATCCTTAAAGGACAAACAAAACAAAATTACATTTTCATAATTTTTATTTACACATTACAATACATACAGATAAAATACTTAAAATTATTTTTTAAAATATGGTCAAATGCATGTATTAATGTACTCAGAAATTTAAGAAAAACTAAAAAAGCTCTTCATTTTTTATTAATATTTATTTTTCTAGAAACTTAGAAAGAATATGAAAGCAGCATAACAAGAATATCAAATTGATGAAATCAATTTTATTCAGCAGAAACATCCTAGAGACTAAAAAGAAGATGTTTTAATCACCAGAAAAAAACATAATGCTGAGCAATGCCTTTTTAAAGCAGAACATTTATGAAATTTATTTTTAAATGGTAAAGTTACATTGATAAAAATTACATTGAATGAATATCATGAAATAAAAAAACAGACCATAGATAAAGCGTGTAGATAAAATAAATAATAAACGTGAGCAATATTAGAGTACATGATTTTTTCACTTTTTAATCAATTTTTTATTTTTAATTTATACTAGTGTGGAAAAGATGTCTTTTAGTGTACACAAAATAAATAAAAATCATAAAAAAATATTAGAACACATCTTGAGGTGCCACAAGGAAGTGAAAGCTTCATAAAAACACACTTTTTGGAACTATTTAAGGATTTTTGTGTGTCGCGAATATGAAATAAAAAGTTTTCATTAAGCGCTGTCACATGAATAAAAGTAAAAAAAAATAGATTAAGAGTTATCAAATGTTACACATTTGCGTACCAGCAATGACAATACATCATCAGTTTAAATAAATTTTCACCCGAAATATCCAATAGCTTTCATAATCATGAACTCTATTAAAAATAGGGAGATAAGATCAATTAACTAGCATACTTCAGATGTAGAACTATTTGATTCAATGTCCCTTCTCTTCCATTCTCCAAGTACTCAATTACACAGCGGGAACAGTTGAAGATTTAGCTCAATTAAGAGCATCTTGCTTAATTTATTGTGGTTAATTGATTAATTTTTTTCAGGAAAATGCTGTTAGCAGAATTGCCTTTTCAGAAAACAATCAAAGGGATGTATATTTAAATAACTGCAAAAGTTATTCGCATAACAGGAAATCGGTATTCCAAAAGCTAGAAATTCAGTTTTCCGAAGTTCCTTGAAGAAAATAATAATCAAATACAAGGCAGGATACTGAGAGGAAACCTTTTTTAAATCTTTAAACAAAGAATGAAAAGAAACTTAAGAAGGTTTTTGTTTTTAAAGAAATTTACTACTCGTTTTACATAGCCGTAAGAACAAATCCGTTATTCTGTTGTCCTTTTTCGCTACAATAAAGGTTTTTTTTTAAGATTATGAGAGAAACGAATGGGGTTGTCTTCAAACAGCTTTTTGAGAACCCGAAAAATGGCACTTCTGGCACGTGCATCGAGAATAAGGGAACAAGTAGATCATAAATTCCTGTTAGAGCTTAATATTTTAGTCCAATTTGACGTATCACTTCTATTTTCAAAACACTGAAACGACCGTTTCATGTCTTTATGTAGTGAAATTTACTTTAACTTGGATCCTCCGTGAGAATAGAAACTCCTATTTTTGCATTTCCTACAGCCTTTTGCTGCATTTAAAACTTTACAACTCTGATCAACTACTTTGATTAAAAAGGTTAAAGTAAAATAAAAACACAATTTAAACTAATATGATTCCCTTTTTTTACAGACACACATTACATAGAAATACATTCAATAAAATTCTTAGAAAATATGTAGAGCAAGAATTTCAGTTTCCGGCTCCATTCTAAGCATGTTACAAATTTAAAAATAAAAAAATTCCGTTTAATTTTTATAAAAAAAATGAATTTTGCATCATTAGATTAAAAAAAAATTCTACAATACCCTAATTATAAAATTTTCAATAGACTGTATGAAGTGTATTCAATGACGCTTCCTCAATTTATGTCACAATTAGATCAAAGATTTAATAAAATAAACATAAATATAAGTTTATCATTTATCCACCATAAATTATGCTAAAAAAAGATGAATGATTTATCTGTGCTAAAATGAATAGGCTAAAATAAATGCGTTAATACATCCTAAATCGTTATCACTTTAATAGGGAAATATTTTTTATGTCGCATAAAAATCTGCATTATAATATACTTTGCGATCTTCGTAATGACCATGTTTCAAGATACAAGTCTGAAACTGTTAGTTACAAGTTTAAAAAATATCCTGAAAAGTGGATAGAGCTGAATGAAAAATTAAAATATAAAAAAACGAACTGATAAGTCCAAAACTTCTCTTTTTCTTTTAATTTTAATTAATATATTTCTCCCTTGTGAATCGATGTTTCCAAATTGTCATAGTGCAACATCTAATGAAAGGCATCGTATTAAATAGTCTCTTGCTATTCAATAAATTTCAATAATACTTAATTAAATCTTGATATTTTTATATCACTTAGCTCTTCGATCTACGACACCATTATGCCACTTTTTAAAAGAATCGCCCGTCATTTCACATTGTTCTCTAACACTGATCGTTGAAGCAGCTTTTCACTTCTATAACAAAGAACGAATATATTGCAACTAATTCATAATTACTTATTAAATCTGAAAAACTTGCTTGAACATTTTTCAAAATGTATTGAAAATTTGTCTTTAAAATACAATAAAACTCATTACATTTCCTTGTAACCAGTAAATTAAGAAGTTGTACAAAAAAGCTATGTGCCAGATGAAGGCATTTTATTTTTTATACATTTACATTAAATCCTACATGGCAATAATATTCAAAGAAATAATCGGAAATGCCATGAATATGCAAATATTCTCATGTACAAAGGTAATGCAACAAGTTTAAAAAGCATTTACTTGAATTTATCGAATACGTTATTCAACTTGAAATATAAGAAAAAGTATGACAATGATGACATGCAAATAAAATAAATTAAAATAAAGGAAATAATATATATAATAAATATAATATATATTCTCCCTATTATATATAAGGGCCTGGTGGTAAGGTCTCGGTTTCGGAACCGGATGATTTCAGGTTCGAAACTCGATTCCACCAAAGAACTGTCGTGTGAGGGGGTCTCTTGCACGTTAAATATGTCAGGTAAAACGTCCTCCCGCTGGTGTGGTGTGGAGAGGGGGGTGCCAGTTCAGGTGTCGTCCTCGTCATCTGATTGTGATTCAAAATGACGAGGTTGATCCCAAAATAGCCCTCGTTTTGCTTTAAAACGGGACGTTAATATAACTAAACTAAACCCATATTATATATATATATATATATATATATATATATACACTGATGAAATCCCAACACCCAGAAAAAAATTATTGTACAGTAATGAAATTTTAGGAATACATTTGTCTAGGTAACATATTTAATCCATTAAAGTTTCAAGATCACAGGTAGAGCCATTGGCGAGAAGAGCCATTTCAAATGTGAAATGTTGGTACATTAGTAACCGGTGTAACCGCCAGAATTTTGAATGCAAGCATGCAAACGTGCATGCATTGTGTCGTACAGGTGTCGGATATCAGTTTGTGGGATGGAGTTCTATGCCTGTTGCACTTGGGCGGTCAATGCAGGGACGGTTAATGCTGGCTGTGGATGACGCTGGAGTTGTCGTCCAATAATGACCCATATGTGCTCGATTGGAGAAAGATCTGGTGATCTAGCAGGCCAAGGCAATATGTCGACACTCTGTAGAGCATGTTGGGTTACAACAGCGGTATGAGGGC